>CM030025.1:10315000-10402500 GCA_017639485.1 Pluvialis apricaria
GCGGTCTGTGTGCGCGAGCATGTGCCGCTGCCGCTGCTCTGCGCCGGGTGCCAGCGTGCTGCACGCGGCAAAACCAGCGTCAACGCACCACAGCATCCACCCGGGTGGGACCCATCGACCCTCTGTCCCTGAGCCTGTCCCCTCCGTCCGTCCCCGCCAGAGCCTCTCCACCCTTCGCTGGGCAGTATCTGCGCTGCAAATGAGTTTGGCAACGCAGTATTTACTGTGTGTGCTTCCCCTGATTATTTCCCCCCTGAGCACAGGGAGAGGAATTATAATTGACTCAGAGCGAGGAGACTGAGGAGGCTCTGCCTAACCCAGTAATTTGAATGTGGCCCCCTCTGACGTGGCCCCACGCCACTGACTGCTCCTCCGGGGACACGGCGTCGCTGCCCCCCAGGCCCCAAGCAGGCTCCCTGGGGATGCGGCAGTGCCTGCGTCCCACACGCGCCCCAGCAGCGCAAGGAGCCACTGCTCTCCCCGGGCACACCCCCGTTCCCCCCGGCAGGAATGGGGCTGAGCGCTGTGGGGAGCGTGGCCCCCAGCCCCGCAAGCGCGATGGGAGGGGGCTGCGTGAGCCTGCCCGCTGCTGGGGGGAGATCGGCATGGTTTAAAAGCGTGTTCGTAATGCCAGGCTGCATAAACTCCCCAAAGTCTCCCCAAGGAAGTGATTTATGGATTTGAAAAGAGCGTGTCACCTCGCCCGCCCGTGCATTTCTCCTCTCGGCACCTTCCCGGGTGCTTCTCCTCATCCGCAGCGGAACTCGGGAAAACCCAGGGAAAGACACATGAACTATAACGATCACCCACCGTCTCACAGTTCTCTCACTGGGGCGGTTTTGACGCTGGCGGGCTCCCTCACTCTGTTGCAAAATTGGACGCTTCAGCGTCTGGAGCCGGGCAGTGGCGCGGGGGCTGCGGGCCGCCCCACCGGGAGGTGCTGTGGGGCCGGGCAGGGCTGCGGCCGGCGGGAAGGAACCCCCGGCTCGGGCTGGGTTTGCACGCCTGCACCAGGGACTCCAAAAACGGCACCAAGGGCCATGCCTGCGCCCACCACATGAAAGCCTTCTCTTTAAGGGCTTTCTCCTTTGGTTGTTTTGAAACTCTTTTCTCTGTTGCTCTTTTTAAACTTGTTTTTAATTTGTTATTCTCTTTGTGGGCCTCCTTTATTTTCCTTCTACTTTACCAAAAGCGCCTGGATTTTATTCCCATCCCAGCCTTATTAGCATTTTGGTCTTTGATCTCTTTTTAAAAGGATTTACACCACAGTTTTATTATTCAATTTTCCAAAGTGTATTTTCACATAATCTACAGAAATGGCTGAGACAAGAAAACTGCACAGAGAAGAGAGCTGTTCCCTGCAAGGCTGCTTAACTGGGGCAGGGGAAGGCGTTGCGGCGGGGACCCGCACGAGGCACCTTTCGCCCTTCCCGGAGGGATTTGCAGAGCTCTCCCAAGCCGCTCCCGCTCCTGCAGCAACGCTGCTGCCCGGCGAGGGACACGCCAGAGGTGGCCACCCGCCCGCGCTGGCAGAGCCTGCGTGGGAGAGGCATCGCCGCAGCACTGCACCCCTTCGTGCCGCCCCGCGTCAACAGCGCCTTCCCGAGCATCCCCCATCCCGCCGCCTCTCCCTGCAGCACCCGCGGTGCCGGCGTGTCCCCTGCCGCCTTGCCACCCGAGGACCGGGCTTGGACCGGGCTTGGACCAGTCCTCCACCCAAGTAGCACACCGCCTTCCACTCTGCACAACCTTTAGCGGTTCTTTGCTAGGAATCACTTTCTAATGAGCACAACAAAGTGATAACAATTAATGAGGAAGCAAAGCATTTATTTCTGAGCCCTAATTAACATTATCCCAAGCATTCTCTCAATGCTCTTTTGATGTCATAAAGCATGCTGGAACTATAAATGAGCTGTTCTCCCATTAACACTGCCATGCCCCCATCCCCTCCCTCTGTTACCCAGACATTAACCAAACCACTACATTCACGGGAAGTTAAAGGCCGCATCTTTATTCACAACAAAACAAGATAAACAATCTGCAGGTGGATTTTGCTGTGATGTCCCAGCATGGAAAAGGACTAAAATACTGATGCCACAGCACTTGGATAGGGCACGTGGTGCCAACATGCTCACAGGCTCCTGTGCTGGGTGGTGGGGTTCTCCAGCCTCTACAAGCTTGCATGCAGAAGTGGGTCTCCACCATTTGAAGTTCACTTGAACCCTATTTTTGAATGGAAAAATTATTCTCACCTCTTCCCAAGCCAAAACCACCCCTACGAGGAGGTGAAGGTGCAGGTCTCCCGCACTAACTCCGAAGTCTGAACCCCATGGAGTTGATGTCACATGGAAATCCCCCTTCATGTCCAACACTCCCCCTTCCCCAGACACAGCCGTTGTGCCTGTCCCCAGACACAGCCGTTGCTCCCGGTCCTGGCTGCCCTCTGCCTGCCCGGGTTGGGGCACACACCGCAGCGCCGGTTGGGGCGCAGCAGATCTCCAGTGTGACACCTTTCCTCCCCCTCCTGCGGAGTGTTGGGTGACACGTCCTACGGACTCCGAAACACACTCTTGCAGTTACCTCTGGGATGCAAACAGGATCCCAACAGCCTCCCAGATCTTTTATTTTGAGGCCTTAGCGCTATGCTGGCACCAGAACAACACCAGGCTCCAAGGACGAGCCCTGCAGCCTGGGTGCAGGAAGAGGTGAAGTCCACAGCAAAACGCCTCAGCAGCACCTGAGTTAACATCCCCGCTTTCACAGGTCTGCAGTGGTGAAATTGCAGGTTCCTCTCGGAATGTGACATGGAGATGCACAATTTCCTGCCTTACATAATTCAAATCCGTATCTGTTCCAGCACAACTTGCATTCGCCTTGCAAAAAGAAAACCTGCAGGAACATGCCAGGCTGTTACACGGAGATCAAGTCACTGCCAAGACCGATTGTGTTCAAATACAGTATCTCCCAAGTATTTATCTGTTTTATGTGACTTATCAGGTGCCAGTGAAGCCTCTGTTCTTGACGGGGTAATGCAGGCTTGAAGGCAAAAGAAACCCTCTGGCTTACACCACATCCGTTACTAATCCACCGAGACGCAGCACATCAATAATAATGCTGGAAAGGCGAAGAGCTGTCTCGGCAGCCCCTTCCCCTGCACACGCGCTCAAGCTGCGGAGCTCCGGGGACTCCCAGAGCGGGAACTGGTGGATGAAACTTCAGTCTGGGTGGGGAGAGCTTTGTCCCATATGACTTTGGGAGCCTGCGCTCAGCAGAAGGGAGCCGACGGGGAGGGAGGTTGATCTGCTCGGGCTCCTGGCAGCATGTACAAAGCAGCCTCTAACTGTACTTCCACACGAGAGCCGCCGGTCCGGCTGCTCCCCCAGCACACCTTAGCAAGCAGCCGTGCTGCAGCAGCAAAGTGCCTCTTCCTCATTAGTTGGCTTAAGACTGGCATAATACCATCAGTTTAACGCGCCTCTTCCCAGGAGGGAGATGTGGGACAAGCTGTACCTGCTGCTGTGCACACCGGCATCAGCAGTGGGACTGAGAGTGTCAGGCAGCCGTGTGGTCCGGGGCTCAGCGCTGTGCCGGCCGGGGGACAACCCAAGACCCCCAACCCACGCCAGCGTCCCCCGGCCTCTGCCCACAGCCCTCCCTTCCCATGCTGACACCCTGGGGAGCCCCGCACGCTGCTGGCACCCCTAAAAACCTCACTGCCCACGGCACCGAGAGCTCCAGCACTCAGGCATTTGGGGAAATGTTTTAATTTTGCAGGGGTTGAGTGGGGAGGAGAAAATTGGTGATAACGCCTGTGCAAGGAGAGCTCAGCTGAGCATGCGAGAGGAGCTGCCCCGTGTACCCGGACACCTGGAAAGCAGGGGACGCCCAAGAGCTCCCCGTGCAAAAACAATACCCTGCCCGAACCGTTTATCATTAACTCCCATTTAAAAGAAGAAGGAAGCTGTGCAAACCATTAGGAAGATAATTGGTCTCTCCTCTGTATTTCAATAAAAGCAAGGGACAAAATACCATGTATGTGAAATAACTACTTTAGGATAACAGCACCCGTCACCTTGACAACTCGGTCAGAGGTCTCGGCGCGGCGGTGCCTGCTCAGTGAGGTGTGAGAAATAGAGGACGCCGGGGACAGGGGGAAGATACTTGTCTGACCAGCGGAGATGTGAGGACCACAACAGGCTGTTAGCTACAGGATTTCTAAACAGAAAGCAGCTTTCACGAGGAAATGTCAGAAAAATAACCCCTGCAGAGCCGGTGGGGCAGCGGTGTGAGCAGTCCCAGCTGAGCTCCCCGGTGCCGGTGCTGGCTGGGCCATGACACGCGGTCGCAGGAGAGCCCAGCGCCTTCGCCAGCAGAGAAACAGGGTGTTAAGCAGCACAGGGTGTTAAGCGGCACAGGGTGCCAGCATCTGGGATGGGGGTTCAGCCTGTCCTGGGGCTGCGGTTCCCCTCTGCTCCCCCGTGCAGCGACTGCAGCGCATGCATGAATGGCCTCAGTTCCCCGCCCAAGTGTCCCGCCAGGGCCGGCTCCGCGCGGGGGCCGGGAGCAGCCGCGGTGCCGGGGCACAGCCGGGGCCAGTGGGCACAGGGTCTGGCCGTGGGCTGGGGCGAGGGCAGCATCGCGGGTGCCTGCGTGGGGTGTGCCCATTGCAGGGACACGGCTCCGCCAAACACGCTCCGAAACACACCAACACATAAAACAACATAATATTGCAAATAAAAGGTGACAACGTAACATACTAATATGAACAGACATGAAATCAATGGGAATTTCTATTTAGGTAGGAAATCAATAGGAATTTCAAGGTAGGAAAAAAGGAAATTACTTACCTTTAATTTGAGCTCTCTTCAAGTCTGTTTCTCCATAGATGGGCGGTGGGGGATCGCGGGCTCAGGCGGGGCAGGGGCAGCAGGAGTGTTGCCTGCACCCATGGCGGCGGCACCTCCCCAGCCGCACCAGGGCCACGCACCGCCCCACCGCGCTCCCTGCCCTGCCCCGTGCTGGTGCAGGTGGGCCCATGGCCCAAACCGTCCCGCTTGTCCATGGCATCTCTGCCTGGTGCACCGCAGGGCTTCACCGGAGCCGGGCGAAGTCAAGGCCGGTGGCTGCAGAGGGGGTTATCACACACCATGGGCGCCACAGTGTCACCAAGGGAGAGCCCACAGCAGCACGGACACGGCAGCCTGGGGTTGTGCAGTGGCAGCTCTGAGGTTCAGTTTCAATAGGGCGAGGGGGAATGGCTTCAAACTGGAAGAGGGGAGATTTAGATTAAATATTAGGAAGAAATTCTTGCCTGTGAGGGTGGTGAGCCCCTGGTGCAGGTTGCCCCGAGAAGCTGTGGCTGCCCCATCCCTGGAGGTGTTCAAGGCCAGGTTGGACGGGGCTTGGATCAACCTGGGCTGGTGGGAGGTGTCCCTGCCCAGGGCAGGGGGTGGACTAGGTGGTCTTCAAGGTCCCTTCCAACCCAAACCATTCTATGAGTCTATGATTCTAGTGTCCTAATCCAGCAATGATGGCACTTCAATGGCAGAGTTTGCAAAACAGGCCATTGTTGGGTAGAAATAGTCAATGGAAGGCGACTGGGACATGGTAGTTCAGCCCTTATCCTGCAAGACAATCATGCAAATGGGCTCCCTGGCCCATGCAGAGTCCTTCTGATTTGAGCGTGCCTTGGCTGAGGCTGCGAGCTCTGGCTGTGTGATGCTCTCAGAAAGATGAGGGCCTTCGTTTGAGACCCTTTGAATTGAAAGATGTTACAAAAGTGAGAGATTATTATTATTTTGTTAAAAGGACAGCTAGCTGCATCTCAAACACTGCCCCTTCAGTGACTGAAAATTAAAAGACTTCTAGAAGTAAATATTAGTATTCCACAGAGGATCTCAAAATCACCTCCTGATGTGGCTGAAGGTGGAAACAATTTTAATCCATTGTTTCCAGATATATTTGCATGCAGCAGCCAAGCCCAATGTGCCAGCATTTTGCATTTCACTCATTCACGAGTGCTAAAATGGTCTGCTGCATTTTAATTTAAACATAATAGGAGGGAAGTACGAGCTTTGGTAAAAAGCAGGCGAGATCGCCTTCACCAAGCGAATGCAGAGCCTAAAATGCAGATGTGTCTCTGGCTGTAGGAACAGAAGGCAGCATGCCGGAGCTCCACGACTCTGTGCCTTTGGCTGCTGTAAGTTCTTTCATGGCCTCCAAAGGTGCATTTCTCTTCCTCCTGGTTTGTATCAGCCTCCCCGCAGCTGGGCGATGCCTCCCTTGGCAGCCCACCCCACCGAAGTAGGAGCAGAGTAAGGGCAAAGTCCATCTGGCCCTGGATATTATTCCCAGGTCGTGTTTCCGCTTTCTGCAGTCATGGGCTGCTGGAAACGCACATTAACCCCAGGTATAATGGCGTTGATTGGTATAATCAACAAGGGGAGATATTTTCAACAGAATATGAACAAAATATGAAAAATAACCATGTACAAAGGATTTTCTTGGCAGTTCTTTTGGTCCTTTTGCCAAAGGTCCATATGATGCTCTCTCCCACCACAGAGGTGTTAGAGACCTCCTGAGGGGATGGTATCTGGCAAAGTGCTTTAAAAAAAAAAAAAGCAGTAGTCAAGTGCGGGTTTGCAGTGCAGCCTGGCAGTTGTCCCAGCTTGGACCTCTGTGAGACTGAAAACCAACAACAAATCAGCTCTACTTGCCGAGGACACTAAATTGAGGTGAGCACCGAATGAGCTAGCAACAGCAACAACAAAAATCCAAAGGATTTTATCATCTTTGTAGCAGAAGGGACATATGGTAAATAAAATTTAATGCTGCCAAATGGGGAGAGATGCACAATGACCTAAGAACCATAAAGCAAAGAGCAGCATGAATGGAAGTGAACTGGTGCAAGAGGGAGGATACTGCAGATAAGGAAACAACTGAAATCATTACAAAAGCATCAAATGTGTCCATGGATATTTACCGTGTTTGCAAAATAGCCCCAGCCCTGGCAGAGTCACCTGCACTGCTGGTCTAGTGCCACACGGAGATTCGCTCCTGCTGGCACCTATTGTTCCTGTCCCTTTGTCTCTCTCCCAGTATGGATCTGGATCTCTGGAGCTCCCTTCATTCCTGGCTCCCCTCCCCTGGGGCTGGAAGAGCTGATCTGACACGGCATCTCCTCTGTTACAACGGGTTGGAGCTGAACAGCTCTCCCTGGGAAAGAGTCCCCTTTATGAAGTGTAGGACTTTCCCCAGATTTCATTGCCTGGTTTTAGTCCGGACTTTCCTTCTGGCTCCTTAACTCGACCCAGTCTTTCACTCCCTCCCTCTTCTGGGGCAGCAGGGCCATGTCCTGACCCTAAATTGTGCTCGTTTTCAGAGACAGGCACAAGGCGTATGGACTTTCACCTTTAATGAGTAACACCTTTTTTTTCCCCACCATGGAAACTGCAGCCACCTTCACATTTCCCTGCAACACCATGCTTGTGCCTAATTAAGCTCTATTAATACTAATGAACAGGCTCACCATAGCCCATCACTTTAGTTCTTAATCTAATGCCATGTTGTGACACTTGTTCAATGATGATTTCAGCCCATGAATCAAATCGTTGTGGTTCAGCCCATACGCCCAGCTCCCTTCTGACGTGGGACCAGTGAGAAATCTAGTCCAGAAATAGTAAAACTGGTTAAGGAGCTTTTAATGGAATAAAAAATCAAACACGAGGCCCCGGTGTCCCAGTGCTAGACAGCAGCTGCGGGAAGGGGCCAGGGCAGAGGTCCTGCGCCTCTGCTCCAGCCTGAGCAGACCAAGTCCCGCAGCACGACCCAGACTGAGAGCTTGCATGTGGACATGCAGCCTAGAGGTCTGGGGGAGCCCATTACAGGAAAAGGGGCACAGAAAAGGAGCAAAGAGTGATGCTGTGAGGGAAGGTATCATTAATGAGGAAGCCCCAACAGTCCCTTCTTTCTATTTTTTCCCCCCCTGCACATCCCAGAGATGAACCTAATCTATTTATTCTGGGAGGAGAAGTGACTCCTGCGCTCTGACTACTGGCTCCTGGGCTGAATGTTTTGTGTAAGATTTGTAAACTCCGAAAAATATTTCCCCTCCAATCCCAAAGGTTTCATGGAAACAAAAATGTCTTCTCTTCCTGATGTGTTCCCATGGCTTGTCACTTAGCATTGTAGGGTGATGCATGATTTAATTCTCTCCATACCTGCAGACAATTTGCAAACTTTGTGTTTTCCTCGTGTACCGGTTTCCCCCGCTGCAATGGGCCATAAAGCATTGTGTCTGTGCTGGATGCTGGACCATAACCTCCGTTTCTCTTCTCTCTTTGATGCTGCTGAATTATTCAGGTGGGAGACTCCACTGAACTCCAAAGGCTCAAATAAGAAACATAAAAGTTAGAAACTCCTAGGTTTTAAGAAGTACTGGAAGTGAAAAAAATATTTCAGCCAGGTTGATTTATGTTTAAAATACCTAAATATACTGCTGCACTGATCGATTTGAATTGTGTTGTCATGCTGGTTGGCAGAAAGAGATGAGATTTTTCAATATGTTAAAGTGTAAATGTTGTTAAAAACACAGTATTAGAAGATTAAGATTCTGACCCTTTACGTTCCAATGATCGTAAAAATAAGACTTCCAGCCCATTAAAGAACAGCTTGCCGAGGCATTACACTGAATCACTCCACCACGAGGATGTTATAACCCTGTTCTAGCTTATTCATAGGCATCTGCTTATGTGGCATCTACATCAAACTGTGCATGCAAATGTAAGTCAGAGGGCTTGGATGTGCTTTAATAAACCCTGCCAGGTTCCCTCTCCTCACCTCTGAGCTCCAGGAGAGAAAGCGTCTCCCGCGGCCGTAGGACATCTGCAGATTCTGTGGCCACCAGCTACACACCGTCCCAGCGCCTGTCCCAGACCTTCCCATCACAGTTTTTTCTCTCTTTCTCCATCCATCTTAAATTAACCTTGCTGTGTATTGGCCGCAGGGAGCAGTCAAAATCTGAACAACTCAACGGAGAAAGCCCCATTGATTAAAGTTAATTAGGCCTTACTTTTTAGAAGACCATAAGACAAGTAGCTGCTCTGCTGTGTGTATGGAACTGTGTCCCCGTACACGGCGTGGGAACCGCTGGGTCGCCTCAGGCACCCAGTCAGGGAGACACTTATTTCCACTAAATGTTTAGATCATGGGGCTGGGCTGTGCCTCCCTCCCTCCCGAGGGGCAGCCGCCGGGTGTGGAAGATGCCTACCACCCCAAAGAACTTCCCAGTGCCCGGGACCTGCTTGTCCCCCTCAAACCAGTGCGCTGTGGGCTGCAGGGGCAGGCTGGTCCCCGGAGCCGCACACTGGGCTCATCTCATGCTAGGGAGAGCTGGAGACGGGCAGCCTCTGATCCTTCCAGCAGCGGCAATTATTTAATCTAATGGGAAGGATCCAAGCACTGGAACTTTTCAGAGAGATTTAATGTTTTATGACAGACCAAAATTGTGTAATGAAAAAGCCTGATTTCATGTGTGGGAAGTTACTTAGAAAGAAAACATGTGCTGGTGCCTGGGGATGCTGAGGCAGAGGAGGACTGGAGCCCCTATCCCAGCCCAGCCTTCCTCCCAGCCATCCTCCTCTGATGGGACAGCCCTTTTCACCCATCCCATCATCACCATCTCCACGGCCCTGGTAATGGCATCGCAAGGGACAGCAGGGATGGCAGGAGGGCTCTCCAGCCAGGCTGAACCCCCAGCACCCTCCTTAAGGACAGCTGGGGTTCATCGCAGAAACATGCAGATTCTGGCTCTTATTTGAGGCAGGTTTGAAATAGCAGTGAAGGTTATTGAAAACATAACCAAAGCTCCTCCTTATTTCATTAAATACAAATGTGAGTGGGGTCATCAGTTTTTATAGGGGCTCGTAAAGCATCCCTCTTGTTCAAATAGGCTATCAAATCACCCAAGGCTTCTCTCTGTGAGGAGTGCAATAAAACCAGAGTTTCTTCTTTAAGAAACTCATCTCAACATCATAATAAAATAACCTTAAATAATACAGTATGGAGCAGTTTTTCAATAACATAATTATAGGCTTCCATTTTTTTCCTGGCAGGTCATTTCTTGGTATCTATTTTGGATGCCATATTGCAGAGGAAGGGGGTAGGGAGGAAAGCATGGGAGGATTTTGAAGCATGTCCTCAGGTCACAGCAGATCACCTTGCCTCTCCTTTGTGCGACGCAGGCATGGAGAGGCCCAGGAAAGCTGGGCCAGCCACTGCCCAGCCCCTCTGCGGAGCCGCAGCCTGCAGAGCTGGGACAGCAGAAGCGAAGGTCACCTCTGCGCTTACCAGGCTTCCCACGGGCTGAAGGCCACCGTTCTCAGCACCACAAGTCCTGCTTCTCACCCTCTGCTGAGCAAGCTGGCTAGCATAGTGATGGTCAAGGTTTTAGGTGATCTTGTGTCTATGGAGGATGAAATTCTTGCCTGTGAGGGCGGTGAGCCCCTGGCCCAGGTTGCCCCGAGAAGCTGTGGCTGCCCCATCCCTGGAGGTGTCCAAGGCCGGGTTGGACGGGGCTTGGAGCACCCTGGGCTGGGGGGAGGTGTCCCTGCCCAGGGCAGGGGGGTGGCACTGGGTGGGCTTTAACGTCCCTTCCAACCCAAACCATTCTATGATTCCATGAAGGGGGAACGTCCACTGACGGTGCAAACATGGACGGGGCAGCAGGGGTTGGTATCGTTCGAAGCCTTTACAGTCATCTTCGTCCTCACTCCTGGGTGATGTGAAGCCTGGGGTCTGCCCAGAGGAAACAGCATTCTCCTTCCTCTACATGGGAAAGTGCAATTCCTGCAGGAGCGTGCGCATTTTGCAGACAAATTAAAACATTTAGCAGTGTATCTGTTTTCTGCTTCCTTTTTTTACGTAATTGGTGACTGACCCGCCTGTGCCATGGTGTGTCATTAGTCCCCCGAGAAATGGATTGCTGGGCAGAGAGTGGGTGGGCTGGCCAAAGGGCAATGCAAATGGTGTTTATGTTTCAGACCTGTCACGTAAAGGGGTTTTAACCTCATACTTATTTACCTAAGCTCTATCTCCCCTTTACTTGGAGTAACACTCTGCTTTTTAATGTACAGGTGGCCATGGGGTGTTATTGATTCCACTTGGGAATTCTAGCTTCAATTTTAGGGAAGTTGTATTATTTTTTGCATGCTTACGTTTGAAGATTTATGCACAAATAGTAATGACTAGATGTTTGCAAAGGGCTCTAAGTCTGAGCTACTTCAGAACAACACACAAAAAAAAATCAAACCGGGGTGATGTAATTTTAAAGCCATCTCCTACACATGCCTGAGCATACATACACACACGCACTGTCCCATACACCGTACATTCATGTAAAAAATCAATCCATGTACATCATCTGCACATGTTTGCAGATAATACAAAGTTGCGTTTAAAAAAAAGAAAGAAAGAAAAGCCTCAAGTGGCAGAGCAGTTAAGGAACTCCTAGGTGTTTTTAATAACATTGATCAGACCAAATGAAAAAAGCCAGAGCAGTGGGAGACAGGAGCAGCCAGCAGATGCTGACATTCTATCACAGCAGACACATATTGACTAGCGGTCTGAACAAGTCACTCACTCATCAGCGGCCAGCCTGATTGAGTTGCCTGCAGCCAGTAAATGAGCCTTCCATCCACTGTGGGTCGAAATGAACTGCAATCTTTTCAGACCTCGTTGTTGGCCAAATGAGAGATTTAAAACCCCGGAGGACTCCAAATGAATTTACCAAGGAGCCACAGTGACTAACAAAGCTACAATACATCAGAGCGTGGGGCACTGGGTATTACACTTACTGCTCGGTGATCAGCACTGGGTATTACACTCGCTGCTCGGTGATCAGCCTGCACTGAGCAATGCAGAGGTAACCAGATTAACCAATGCGAGGTGTGTAAACCTTTTACGGTTTCTTTAAGGATTTAAAGATTTTGATGAGAAAACACTACAAGTTTCCCAGGGGAAATTTGCTGTTATTGATTTAATGTTTGCTTGCATGCTACCTGTCAATTTTCCAAGAGCTTCAGCAACAAAATTCTTATTTGATATTTGACAGACCTCTTTCTAGTTTGCATGAGCCGAGCAGTGGTGTGCAGGTAGCAAAAAGGAAAGAGAGGCAGGGGTGCCTGCTGCATACACCCGCTTAACCAAGACCTAACCTCAGGCTAGAACTAATTCCAGGACCAGCTACAAGCTCCAAACTCTTCAGAGGACGGCTAGGGACAAATCAGACTGCTGGACTTGTCAGTCAAATGAGGAAGTTTCAATCTGGTTTAGGGTCTGGCTTGATTCAACATCCCACATTCATGCAAATGCATGTCTGTGCTAGCACATGTACGTGGTCATGATGGAAGAGGAGTTTCATTTACTCTTCCTCCTGACTTAGACCCAGATTACAAAGTTCAGGTTTCTCAGGTCCATTCTGGCATCCTAGAAGCATGTTTGGTGTACTGAAACCAGAAATGTGAGAGGAACACACAGCGCAGTAGGGCTCAACTGAAGTCATCAGACAACCTCCAAAGAATCAAATGTTGAGCTTCAACTGACTCCAGTGGAGCGACCACAGAGGGCATGAGCCGAGGAATGACTCCCTCCCATGTTCCCTGCAGTTTGAGAAGGGTTTTCTCAGGGTTTCTCTGGTTGGAAGGACCCCACGTGCCTGGGAGGAAGGCAAAGCGCTCTTTTTCCAGCGCCTGCCTTCTGGAGATCAGTGCTGCTCCCCTGGGCAGTGATTATTCCATTGCTAACATTTTTATGATAACAAATTGTTCACTAGCTGGGGAGACAAATGCAATGCTCCTTCCCTCTTACAGCTAATTCCTCCCCCTGTTCAGGTGCTGACCTGCTGTCTCCCTCGCTCGAGGAAAGCACGGTGTGTAATGATTCAGGCCAAACTCCACTCCCCGCTCTCCCTAGGTGCTCTCTCCTGGTCAGGGCACCCCCAGCACCACACAGTTCTGTTGTTGGGTTACTTCATTCCAGCTGAACGTAGTAAAATGGTTTGTCATCTTCATTTTTTTGCTGTAGTGTCCTGGAGGAATATGCTCCAAAATACCTTCAGCAGGAGCCTCTAATCTGGAAGTCATTTCTCCCTCTGCCTCTCACAGTACAGGAGCAATGCAGTGGTTGCTGGCTGGAAAATTAGCCCAGGGAACTCTCTCCTCTGTCTGTCTCTCACCTCATTAGACTAGTGAGAAAATGTAATTGTAAGTCTCTGAGGCTTTCTCCTCGCAGGCTGGTGGGGGATTGTGCTTCACAAGGGCTAGTGGAGAGCAAACCCTGCACCCTGGCTCTCCGTACTACCCCGCAGCCGAGCCTTCCCGCTGGCGTGACATGCCGTCCCCCGCAGCACCTGCACAGTTTCTGTCCATGAGCAAAGTGCAGGTGGGTCCCCTGCGCCCCGCCGTGGCTGCCACCCCCTCCTCACAGCAGCCGTCCCTGTGCCACCTTTTGTCCTGAGGTGGAGACCCACGTGCCAGTGCAGGAGCTGCGGATGGAGGGGCCTGCAGGGATGGGCGCAGCAGGCGTTGGGCCGGCGTCCCCCGCACCCCCAGCTGCGGAGGAGGGACCTTCTCCACCAGGAGCGTTAGTGATGGGAGGACGGAGGCTGGCGGGAGAGGCAGCAGAAAGAGCCACCTCTGGAGCGGGCTGGCTGTCCCTGCGTGTTGAGCGCTGCCCTGACCATGAGCCCTGGCCATGCCACGCGCAGTGACGGGCAGTGCTGGGCGCCACGGCGGCTGCGGCTGACCCTGCGCAGGCCACCAGTGGACAGGGACCGCCGCTCGGCTGCGTGCCCATGTGCAATGCCTTCGGGGGCTTCTGGTCCGGGCAGGGGTGGCGCGGGGACGGTCACGCTCTGCAGCCCTGCAGCCAGCCCAGGACCAGCCACTCTGGGGAGCCGAAAGGTGCCCAGGCACAGGGCTCCGCTGGGGGAAAAAGGGGAAGACTATCTATTGCTCACATTGGTCATCGCCAGCCCCTCGGTGGTCGGAGCTCCTGGTGCTGCGACGCTCCTCCCAGCACGGACAGCGTTATAGGGAAAGCACAGTAACTCTTCAATACTGACACGTTCTTCCAGTCTCAGTCTGCAGCACCAGTCCTGACCTCTTCCAACTGTTATGACTGTATCTTCTTTTTCTGGGCTGTTCCACTCTAGATTAATTTCCCTGCATGCTTTACCAACCCTGTGATTGCTAATTGCAAGCACCGAGCGTTTGCTAGGTAGTAAAGCCACAAGTCCAAATAAAATGGAAAGTCTCTGCAGGTGAAATCCAAAATAAAGAGGGATGTTATTTACACCAGACTCCTGACACGCACACACGTGTGTGCGTATTTGGCGAGGTTAACAAAGATTAATACACAGCGGCTGTTTTTGGTGTAGAATGGGAAATGCTGAGGCTGAGTCTGCCAACCACTTCAGAAATAACATGTCTGCCTTGTATTTTAAGGCAGGAAGCAACGCCTCAGCTGAAATCACTTAAACAAAAAGATTGCAGTGAGGGGCATAATGCAAGAAAGTAATAAGGTTTAAAACAGGTCAGAGCCCTTTCCCTGCTCCACTGCTCCTGAGTGAGATGCATTATTTAATGGTCTTTGGTCACCGCTGATATACTGTTGATGAAATAGATGATTTTGTTCAAAAGAGCATTAGAGAAGAAATATACAATACTGCATTACATTCCGGCACAGTTCTCTCTCTGGTAAAAGCCGATAGATTGAAGGTTTTTCCTCTTGACAGGAAAGCAAAGCAGTTGAAATGAAAAGTCTTATGAAATGGCAAATACAAATGGTAATAATGCCACCATATTCAAAATTAAATTGTTGTAATTTTAGTTTCTGAGCATGGCAAAGTAATACAATATTCAGCACAGGCTTGGGGAGCAGAACCCTTTGGCAATAACGACACTGTCTCATGAGCTAACCAAACAATCTTTTATAAAAATGTAGAGTCTGATGGGTCTCTCCATCAACCATAAGAGCTGTTGTGTTGTGGATACCCCAGACATGGAGCGCATGGGCTGCAGTACAGTGCTTAACCTAGAGATGTCTCTCCGAAAAGAAAAAAATGCTTTAACTGTCCAAATATGTTGGATTAGAGATCGGATCAATGGCAGTCCGCAGCCAAACCTCGGTGGTATCAAGACAGAATAGCTGTCTCTCCCTTTTTGCTCTGCTGGTTCGTTCCTGGGCATGGCTGCAAGAGTTCAGCACGGCGCTGGCTGCAAAGCCGCGCTGCGCAGCACCCGCTGCGGTGAGCAGCACTGCTAATTAGCACCGAGGTGCAAGCAGGGCTGAATGGGGGCTCATCCCGCCCCGTCTCCTGCTCAGTGAGTTTGTGCACAAGGAGCCTCCCAGACCCTGTAGCAAATGGGCGAGCGTCTGCCTTTCCCACTCTTCTTGCCTCTCCAAGCCACTGCAAATAGCTCTCGGTATTGAATCTTCGTATTGCATCTGCACCATGTTTGAATAGCCTGCTGACCTTTCCAAGTAATGCCTCTTTTATAACCTTCATCTTCTGCTGGGGTTAACGCCATCCCTGTACTTACAGACCAAGAATTCAATGTGTAATGATAACATGGAGCCCGGCTCTCCAGCCGTGCAATTATTCTCTCTGCATCCCTGTTTACGCTGTGACTTTCATCGCGGTTAAATGCTGCTATTTTCTTTTGCCAGGCCCTGGGAGAGACTTGAGTTTGCCCTCGACAGGTTCAAGTCTCTTCTGCCAACAGAAAGATATTACAATGCATATAAATAACATGTCTGTCTGAGCGCGGGCTTCAGCTGGGGTGGACCTGAACCCTTGTTCGAAGCAGCGCAGGGAGCGGGGGGCTGCGGGGCACGGGGCCCTGTCCCCAGGGAGAGCAGCGTGTGGAAACGCCAGCAGCCATAACCCGTCCACGGGGAACTTCTGGAATGACCTTGCGGGCAGAGAGGGCACCCCAAAACAGGACCGACCCCGGCCTGTGCTCCCTGTTGCTGCATCCCCAGGCGGTGCATCAGCATGACCAGTAGCAATGTGACCAGCAAGCGTGGCGGTGGGCCCCCCGCAACGACGCGGTCTGAGGTCTAACAGGGGACGGCACCCTCGGCCGGGCGCTGCCCGTGCCAGGCAGCCCGGCTCCGCAGGCAGGCGCGCGAGCCATCCATTACGCAGTAATGGGGGGAATGCAGCAAAAATGGCAGTGAGGGAAAGGAATACATCACTGGTAATTATCTCTAACCAGAAATCTCCTCCACTGCTCCAAGCCCCATCATTCCAGCCCTATTCTAATAAAGTGACACCTTTTTAATTATGGTAAGGACAAATCTGAAATTCCGGTAAGTAATTAGCATACATAATTTGCCATCTCTGACACAATGTGACTTTATCACAGACTACCTCAGTGCATGGAAGAAGTGCAAGGCTGCTGTATATCCTGTTTTAATTTTAGAGAAACCCAAACTGTCCATTTATTTTTATTACAATGTATTTCTCAAGTAGTTGAGTGGACAGCACTGAGAGTGCTCAGAGAGTGCAAATAAACAGCAGCAGCCTTGGAATGTTAAATTTAAGGGCTGTTTTCAAGAACAGGACACTTAATTTAACAATAAACTATGTTTTTATGTACCTCCATGATACCCACTGTTACTGAGAGTACAGGCTAGCTGGGCCCATTTTTAGGTGCGCAGGACACACGGAGCCATTTAGCCTGGTTTATTTCAGTGAAAGGGAAATGCCCATCAAACCGGAAAACACTTTCACGTTGCAATCAAATTATTTATTTGCCCTTCCAAAGGCTGCTTCCAGTTTTATGGTCTTTCTCAGTTCTCCCCTGCTATTTGCATGTGTGCTCCAAGGGTGGTGCTTGGTTGTGGTAATGGGCAGAATATTAAAACCTGTAAACCGTGGCTATGAGAGATTTTTCTTAAAGAATTGTAATTTTTTGCAGCAGTCGACACACAATGTGGTAAGGTTCCTAGTTTCCCTGTGACTCCCAGGGCTAATATTCCTGCAGCTAATATATTTTTGAGAAATGTTTACTCTGGGCTAAATCATGAATATTTTAAATTTGAGCCCCGCTGTCCAGTTGAGATTAGTCAGATAAGCTGCATGGTTTTGTTTCTCCTTGACGAGTGGGCAAGTGCTCCTAACCTCAGTGCTTGTTTATGAACAGAAGCATTTGCTAGCTGATGTACTAAGACATGCAAAATAAACTCTGTTATTCGGGCACACTTCTGTAGGTGTTTGTACACGGCCCTGCACAAATATCCACTTTCCTTTGGAAGCTGCAGCAACCGAGACAACAGCAACTGTTTGGGAAGAGGGGAAAAAAAAACTATCTGAAGAACTGAAAGCATGAACAAAGCAGAGATGCTTCAGATTCTGAAATATCAGCTGTCTGGTGCTCTTGTCAGAGACCAGTGTCTTTAGTCAGACGTGGAAAGGGGAGACTGGTGCCACCGGGCAGTGGGCGCGGGGAGCAGGGGCACTCTGCACTGCTGGCCCGGCACCGGCGAGCGGGACCGCTGGTAGGTGCTGGGCAGGAGCCTGCCCGGGTGCCGATGCTGACGCAAGGTGTGTAAACCCAGCCAGGCTTCACACGGCCACCGAGCCCCCGGACCGTGCTGTCTTCGGGCACGTCATGCAGTCAAAGTCAAACAAATAAATACGAGAGCCATGTTGTGCAGTGAGGTAGGAAAGGAACTCTGCAAATAAGATAATGGCAAGCAGAAAGGGCTCTTCCTTCAGCGGGGAGATGTGCCCCGCAGTCCACCGACACGCAGGCACGACCGCTGCCAATAATGCCGTGTTACTCTGCGACTGTGACTATCCATCAAGATCTAGCAAAAAGAGCCATTTTGGTCTGGCAACATCTGTTTGCGTTAGTTTGAAAGCCAGGATAAAACATTCTTCATAAATAATTAAGTCATCAGGGCACGCTCACAACGAGAGCGAATTGTCCTGCGCTGTGGCCCCACAGGATGGCTGCGCCCAGGGCGAGGGGTCCCTGGCCGCGGAGCGGACCCCCAGGCAGCAGTGGCACTGGTGGGGGGACCCGGAGGGTCCCGGGGAGGCAGCGCCCAGCTCTGCCCTAGCACTGCGGGAGGGCTGCGCCCACACCGGGCTCTCCCCTCCCGTTACGAGGGCATCAGGCACAGGGACTCAAACAGCCCTTTAAGACTGATTGGACGTTTCTCCTGAATCGTTCTTCATTCAGCTCATGAGCATTTTGGAGGTGCACTAAAAAAAAAAATAATGCCAGGACAATAATCTGTCGGGAGGTGGGTGCGCCATGAGCCTTTGCAGAGCAGAGGGACCTGAGCTGATCTTATGCGTGATGGAGATTTCACCTGCGCTTTGCATGGTCCGGGCTGGATTAAACCACGGTGTCTCTGCAGGTGTGTGTCGGGCTGCCAGAGCCCTCGTGCAAGTGAGAAAGCAGAATTTAAACTTCTATTTTGAGACGGTAACTTTCAGTCACCACCTTGCTCAACAGCTTTGGAGCCGACAGTAATATCAACACCGATTAATTAATCAGTTCAGTGTGATGTGACCACCTTGGGTAAGGCAGGCACGGCACACCTCTGTGTTCACACACGAGTTGAAACTCTCCAGGGAGCCCAAGGTGCTTGAGGGGCCAAAGACCTGTTTTAAAATTTACCCCTAGTTTGGAAAAGGGCAGCACGCTTTTTGAAGTTTCTCTTTTGAAATATGTTTTGGAGAAAATGATCAGAATTGAAATGTCAGCTCTTTTAGATTCCAAATTACATCCAAACCGAAACATTTTCAGAATATTTTTTTTCCATCTGCAGTACAAAAGCAGGCTTTTGCCCCAGGATGGGGCACACTAAATATTACAGCTCCCACGCTGGGGTTAGCAGTCCTGCTTACAGCCTTGGCAGGCACGCAGGGTGACGATACCTGAACCGAGCACCGACTTCGCTCTTCCTCGCCGACCCCGAGCATCGCTCACTCCTGCCCTCTCCTCGCCCAAACCTCCTCCTGCAGCACTCTGGGGAGGTGCTGTGCTGGTCCTCCCAGCTGCCCCCCGCCGGCAGCGCAGCCCTCCCGAGCTCACCGCAGCGCGGGGCTCCAGATTTGTCTTTTCTTGTCTGCATTAACGAAAGGAAGATGCATTAATAAGGCAGGGGAAGCAGGTTCCGTGGCAGCCCTCTCTCTGCTTGAGGAGGAGTGATTGCTGCGCAGATCGCTGGCAGGCAGGAGGATATAACCCTAATGTCTGCACCTCAGGACATGCCATTAAAAAGGCATCTGCACTGACACAGATCTGTTGTTTATCAATAACCTGACAAGCGTTTCCCCTGCAGCATGGAAACACCTACACGATACGGCAGATAACCGATGGGAGCAGTGCTTGCCGGGTGCCCTGCCAGCCGCACGCCGGCAGTGCCCGGCCCTCGCCGAGACCTGCGGGCGGCACAGGCAGAGCGCTGCGTCGCAGCTGCCCGTGCGCTGGCGGGAGCTGGCGAATGGCAGCGAATGAGCCCAGCTGAAAAATGGACAGGGTGGGAGGGATGTAAAAAACGCCACTGTTTGATCTTGACTATTTGCTGTTTGGTGTTTCTTTTAGGGAATTTTTCTGACATTTCATGTTAAAGAGAACTTTTATGTGTAAAATCTGACCAGAATCAAAAGCGAAAGGTGGTGAATTTATCAAATCCAAACATTTTCAGACTGACAAAAGCATGATTTTCTGTCTGGTTTTGTCCTTTTTCTTTGTCCATCCCCAAAGTAAATTTTTTATTTGACCTGAAGCGTTCTTTTCCTAACTTTCCAGATTTTTCCAAACTGGGAGAGCCGTATGCTTTCAGACGGGCAGTGCAGGAAGAGGGCTCACCTGGGGCAGAACGTGCCCCACGGGCCACACCAGAGAGTCCCTCTGCAGTTCCCCCGGAACGGGCTGCCGGGGCACGTCACGCTTGCCATCCCGCCTCCTCCCATCCTCCTTTCATAATTCCTACGGTGCAAAAAACCTCAGAGTGAGAACGGCAGCCACTTAAAAGAGTCTGAAACCATCACTGCATCGCTTCCGTTATCAGCTCCAACCTCCGCCTCAGTACAGCACACAGACACAGATGATTTCTCAGACTCCCTCTGTGGGGGCTGTTGCGTCCCCTCGCTCCTACTGCTGGTGCCTCCTCCGCTCATCCTCTGTGTCCCACCGGGGCCGGGGGCCCGCGTGGCGTTGCCTTCTGTCCAATACACAAATGAATCAGCACTGCCTTAGAACTTCAAATTACATGTAGCTTTAGTTAATTAAATGTAAAATCATTGGAATAAAATTATCCTTTCATTAGAAATTAACTCACTGCTTAAGACTTCAATAATTACTTTTTTCTTCC
Source organism: Pluvialis apricaria (assembly GCA_017639485.1). NCBI lineage: Eukaryota > Metazoa > Chordata > Aves > Charadriiformes > Charadriidae > Pluvialis > Pluvialis apricaria. The sequence continues at coordinate 10,335,398 of CM030025.1, forward strand.
CAAACCACATACAAAATGGTCAGTTAAACAGTATGTAAAAAAAAAAATAGTTTAATGACCGCATAGCAATCAAGATTACTATTATTTAAGCACAAGCTATTAACATGTGCAATGAGGTATTAGCTAATAAATTATCTTTATAAAATTAAATTGTAATTTTATCACAAATTTTACAGAGGTTATGGTTTTTAATGGCTGTATTTAGTTGTGGCGCTGAGCATGCCGCTTTCCTTCATTACTTCATTAACACTTTGCATTTATGCTCTTTCTTCTTATTATTTTAATTTAGGAACAGACTTAATTGATTTATTCCTTGTCTCTGTGGGGAGCTGCTTCGTCTCGGCCATTGCACAAGGCCAGGTGTCCACCGCGGACCCAAGCCCAGGGACAGCTCAAGCCCTTGCTTTGCTTTCGCACAGAGGTGTGCTGGGACACCGTGGGGAATTCATCCCCGGCCTCGGCCCCAGGCTGGCTGGGCAGCAGGGCGAGCCCAGGGACGGCGAATAAGCCCCTCTCGGACACCCATCACTGCGGACGCCCCCGCGAGTGGCTCTGAGCCGGGGGCTCGCGCAGCCCCGCGCCCGCTGGTCCTCGCCTCATGCACGCCCTCGCAGTGTTCACCTCCATGAACACCACATGGGTGTTCATGGAGGAAGCAGTCACGAGGAAAAGTTTCACGCCTTCCGCCGGCCTTGGAAAGCTGAATCGTGCTCTGCAGCACAGCTCTGCATGCTGGTGCCGCGACTCGATCTCCCCGCAGCGGTTGTGTTCCTGCCGGCGTCGGGCAGCCCAGGGGGTCAGAGGGGCCCCAGCGGTGCAGGGCTCCGGCAGAGTCCTGGCTCCCCGCTCCGCTCCGTGGCCAGACCCATCCCTCCGCCCCGGCCTGGTGGGGCTGGGAGCGGCGGCAGCCGCGGCACACGCCGGTTATAAACTTCCTCCGTGAGTTCCCTGCAGACAGATATCCTTGAGACTCACCTCCATCTCCCACTCAGGTCACAGGGAGATTTAGAGATGGGGAGCTGTAGTTAAGGTCCAGATCTGCTATCTGAACTTGAGTGATGGAGGACACATTCCCGGGACATGTTTATTGTCACCCGGCGGCCCGCAATCCCGCTCTCGCGGAGCCACCTCCATTCCCCGTATAATTCATGGTCTGACTCCGTGGTGGAGTGACTGATAAGGCCTTCACGCCGGGCTTGCCAGCCACATGTCTCAAGGAGACTCCAGAGGAGCTTCGGCACAATATAAATGTGGCTCCGTGTCAGCCTCAAACCCCTGGAAAATTCCCCGTCTCGAGAGTGCAGCATTTTAAGTAATAAAACCATAGAGAGATTACAACAAAATGTGACAGGAATTTATAGCCCTCTGCATGAACCTTTTACCTTAAGATGGAACAAAGTTGAGGGGAAAAAATTGCGTGGTTCACTTAGGTAACCTTTCCAACAAGCTCTCCTCAGCTCCTGGCCCCACATTCCTCTTTGCTGATTTAATAGCAGGAAAAAAACAGCCGGGAGCTGGGGCAGCGGCAGCGCACCACGATCTTGCTGCGTTAACCCTCGTCGCCTGCCCCTGCCCGCGGCAGGACAATTTCAGAGCCGCAGCAAGGCACTGCCAGCTCCTGCCAGGCCCCGAAGTGATGCTGCAGGCTGGCTTTGGCCCCTGCTCCTTGTTGCAGCCGGCGGGCAGTGTAACCAGCCCACAGCATGGGCAGGCTGGCAGGGAAGGGAGGGGAGGGGTTTCTTTTTCCTTTTGTTTTATTTTCCCTTGAGAGACACCAAAAGTCCAACAGCATCTATAATTTCTAATAAAAACAAGGGCTAAACAAGGGCTTCTGTGCACACCCATCCCCGAATGACACAGGCTGTGCCTCTAAGTGCGATGTCCCTTCGTCCTGGGAGGTGTGTATTTTTATTGCCCGTGAAAGGGTCATGTAGCAGAGCTAAGCAGATTCCTGGCTCTCCCTGATACTGGATTTACTGCCACTTTCAGCAATAAAGAGTGGAATTAATCCTGAGTTTACTAATCCAAAGAGTAAACAATATCCAGTGAAGACACTCAGGCAAGATAAATGCAAGGGAGTTAAAAGCAAACGGAGGGAAATCATTCTGCTCCGAGCTAAGGAGTCATTTGAGGAGCATGAAGCCTCCACATACAGTATTATCAAATTGTTAATAAACGTTTCCAAAGTCTGTAATATTGGGAAGTTTTTCTTTCCAATTCATCACGAGAGGGGATTTTATATATGAAGCATGGTTGATGCTGGGCAGTAATTTCATATCATACAATCTGTCAGTTAAGGTAGTATTAGTCAGAAGGACTGTTCCTAGCTGCTGATACCAGACTTAGGAGACTAATTTCCTCTTTTTTATGTAAAGCACTTAACTTTTTAAAATTCCCTGATATGGCCTATGGAAATAAATAAATTCTAAGACAGTTTCTCCTCAAATGTTCCAACACTTTACAAATTATTTATACCGTATTTGCAAAAACCAGGGAAGACGCAGCAACCGTTGGGATGCCTCTGCGCTCGGATCCGGCCCCCATCATAAACAGCTTATTGAACAGCTCTGCAGCGTCTGGGCTGCACGTACTGTACTGTCTCCAGCTGATTAAGCAGTTTCAACTATTCAGTCCCCCAAGGCTCTCAATTCCTTCTAATTCTCCGTTGTCCATTACAGAGCTTTGCTGCCGGCTGCCCAGCCCTGTCCTGCGCTGGGGCGGCAGCCGCTGCCAGCAGCAAACCCCCTTGGGGGTGCCCAGCACATCGCCGCGGCGCCCCGTCCACCTGCACAATCCCTCCCGGAATTCGCTGTCCCGTAGCTGCAGCCCCACCGCCCCGGGACTCTGCAGAGTCCAAACTCCGCACTCTGTCCCGGCTGCGTCGGGACCTCAGGCCAGCTGGGGAGGGGGTTGGGGGGCCACTTGCAATTGCACATTGGGGGGACCTGGTGCATGGGGGGGACCCGGGGTGTCAGGAACAGCAGATGTGGCCATCCCTGTGAAGGGGCACCGGCGCGGGCGCGGGCTGAGCACCCGCCAGGCAGCGCTGCTCCCTCCGAGGGCTTCCGGGCGCCGTGAGAGCCCTCAGCCACTCCCAAGGAAAATCCTGAAAAGCCGCAACATGAGATACTGAGTATTCTCTCCCATCATTTTGTAAAACCTCGGGCCAAATCTCAGAGGACAAATCAAAGTTAACTATGCTAAAGAGGGCATTTCTCTGTTGCTTATTTAACGCTGAATGCCAGAGCTGTGCACGGCGTTAGACAGTGCTTACATTGCACAAAAGGGCACCCCCCCCCCAAGAATAAAGGGAGAAGGGGGCACACAATCCACCAAGGTGCGTGCCCCAAAGCATAATAAGATAAAATAATCAGTCCTGCTAGTTCTGTCAAGAGAGCGCCTATGCAGTAGCTGAGCACACAGGCGAAGCCACGTCTCAGCCCGAGGAAGGAGCTGAGGCTCCCAGCAGCGCAGTGAGGGCAGAACTGCTGCCTGTGGAAACGAAGAGAGAACTCTCGTCTCCAGTGCAGAAAACCTAACACCTTCAACAGCACTGTATTCCCATACAGTATTTTTGTATGTATTTTAAATTGCCCTGGGGGACTGTTGTGCTTGTTAAATAATTAAAGGCAGTGAATGCATTATTTTCTGTCCGTTTGGTGCACCAGACCCGTAGCTTCGCTTTGGTTTTGGTCCAGAAGGAACCATGCCATGGACCTGGAGAACGCTTCCACCGTGTTAATTAGAGTGGCACAGCACAAGCCTACATCACTGTTTTTATTTGCGAGTCAGAAATAATATTTGATTGTTCATTTTATTAGTTAATCAGTTTTTTAAATATTAATTTCTATTTGCATAGACAGTGTTTTATAGCTACCAGGTACGGCAGAGTAAAGTCCGACCTGTTTCAGGGACCATTGTAATAGCAGCACCTATGCGCTTGCTCTGGGTATAAATCAACAGGAGCAATACAGGAACACACCAAACCGGGCTGGGGAGTCCTTCAGAGTGCAGCCGCTCCATCATGAGAGTGGACACGCTGCCCACCCTTGTCCTGCCGTCCTTCGAGAGCTGTCCCAGCTGACGGCGCGTGGCCCCTCCCAGCTCTGGGCCCCAAACTGGAACGTTTTTTGCCTGACCTGCGTCTGCAACTCTATTTTTGTAATCAGGATTGTAACCGACTTCTTTTTGAACTTGAAATGTGTCAGAAAATGGAAAGGGTGGGAAAAAAATCCTGATGAATGAAAACTTCTTCCTATAGAAGAATGTTTTAATTTGTCATACTCATACAAGAATAAGTTGGTTCGGTAAAGAAAAGCGTACAAATTATCAGCCCTTCAAAGCTTTCCCATTTAACCACTTTACTGCAATACAACTGCCCATAACATTTGCTTTTAAAGCCCATGATGCTGAGTGTAGTTATTACATTGCATACATAAAAGATGTTTACAATTTTTTATATATATGTAAAATGTTGATCCCCTGGGCCACATTGATTTGTGCTGGCTTCACGGCTGGGTTGGTGCAGGAATTTCCCAAAGAGATGTGATTAGGCTGCAGGGAACTTTCATTCTTTTTTCCTTTTTTAATCTCCTGCTAACCCATTTAAAGGGCCTATCTCGTATTCCATTTACGTCAAAATTTCCAGGCGGTATCGGGGTATTCTGAGCTCGGGAGCGCACGGCACATGCAGGCTCACACACTTCATTTTCAAAACGCGTTCTGGCTGTAGATGAAGTTGGGTTGATTTATTAGTTCTTGGTTGCTTCAATAGTTGAAAACAGAATTGGGACAAATGCATTAATTAACAGCGGGCATGCAGCAGTGCAGCAGTGCGCAGGGGGCATCAGGGCAGGGGCAGGCGCAGGCTGCGGGGACAGCGGCACGGACAGGAGGGCAGAGCTGTGAGCTGGGTGCCGCAGCTTTGTCCCCTCTTAACAGTGATCTTCACGGCTGTTTGGGATTATCTTTCTTCTGTTGTCCTCAAAAGTTGCTCTGGGAACTGCCCGGACTTCTCCCTCTGCCCTGACCAGGTACACAAGCAGCGTCTCCAGCTGGTTCCCGCGGTGCAGCGGCACTGGTCCAGCCGCACACCGTGGCTGGCAGACACCTCCCACCCCAACCACCTCTGCAAGCCCTGTACTGCGAGGACAGGTCACCGATCGCTTGTCCCCTGTGCCGTGAGGTACTGGTAAGCAGTGTGCTGGAAAGGTCTAAACCTGCAGAGAATTTTGTAAGAAGTTTCCATTTTTGTAAAGCAGAGACATAAGCAACAGAAAGGACAAATAATTTCCCAGTAATTTGTTTTATAACGAACAGCGGGTTGTAATTAAGACAGTATTCATTTTAAAGAAATTAACTCTTCTCCAACAGAGAAGAAACAAAGTGTTTCATACTTTCAATCTTCAAACTTTGAGAAGCTAATCTTTAGAGTAAAATAATAATGGGGAAAAATGTTAGAGATTTCTCATGAAAAATCATGGAAAAACGAACAAACTCCAAGAAGTGGAAAGTATCCAAAGTTTAAATGGTGGGTCTGTGGAGGGGATCTGGGTGGAAAAAGGACGGTCACCCACAGGCTGCTTACTGCCTCCGGCCCTCCAAGGGAGTGTTCCCAGCACTCGGCTCCGTCCCAGTGATGCAGGTGCAGTGAGCAGTTATGCCAATTAGCTGTTCCGGGGGATTGCAGTGTATGGGTATATATAAGAAGACAAATTTACAGTTTATTTATTTTTTCACTGTGTCTCATCCTAGAGCTGATTTGGGAGAAAATAAAAGGCCACGTATTTAGTTATTCACTGTGTTTAAGAAAAAAAATAATAAGGCAGCAACATTTGCACTGTTTTTCCCTTCTGGAAGAGCAGAGGGGTTTTATCTGTATGTTATACATTTTTAAAAGACTCTAAGTGTGATCCAGGATATTAGACACTATTCAGCTTTGCACAGGTATCTGGCAAAATGGTTTAAACATTTATTAAATATAGAATGATAAAATACCTTGAAGATCACATCCAATCAACACAGTTTCTGCTGTGGAAAATCATGTCTCATTAATCTGTTAGAATACTTTGAACCTACCAATATATAAATGGATAAAAGAGAATATCTTGACATATTTTTAGACTTTCAAAAGGCTTTTAATGAGGTCTTCCCACAGGATTTCTTAGGAAACAAGATAAAAATGGGGGTAAGAGATACAGTAGCATTATGAATCAATAAGATGGACTAAGAGGAAGGAAACAAAAGTGGTAGATAGTCTTTTATTAATCAATGTAAAGGGTCACTAGCAGTGTGCTACATGGTTACGCACTCAATCTAATGGCATTAATATATTAATTACTGAGCTGGAAAAGGAAACAGTTGTATAGATCCGTTAAATTCAAAAAAGATGAAAGAAATTCAGAGAAATTTGGCCAAGGCAGAAGAATGAATGACGTGATACCTAGCGAAGTTTGACGTTGATAAATATGAATGCACTAAAGACCAGAACTTCCCCAGCATACAACTGGTCAATTTGGAAAGCTGGTCATTGCTGAGACCTTGAACAATGTGCGTTAGAAGCCAAATGGCAAACAAGTTGTCAGGGGCTCAGAGAAATGGGAATGAGAAGAGCAAGGAAAAGGCTAAAACAGCTGGTTTTGAGTATCCGGTACCCCTCCTCTCTGGACATGGCGTGCAGTGCTGGTGTGCCGTGTGTCCCAAAAAAGGCACCGTGGAGCTGGACTGAGCTCAGAAAGCAGAGGGAGATGACCCGGAGTCTTGGGAACTTGGTCTGAAGAGTGTGAAACGATTGTGGGTGTTACCAGGACAGGCTACACAGGAGCTGCCCTTGCTCCCCTCCCCAGCACAGGAACAAGGGGACACTGATGGGAGTTCAAAGATGGAAGTTCAAAATATAAGGACTGACATTCTCACATGATGTGGAGGGGTGCTTCTTGCCAGAGAAGACCATGAGAGGCCCAAGCTAGATATTGGTGGCCAAGAGAAAGCAGTGGTGAGGGGAACCCCTGTATATCTGACCGTCAGAAATGAGTTCTGTGTTATTTAAGCAGGGATTGCTCTGGGTCAGGGGATGCTGCTGCCATGGCGCTTGAACCCTTTGGCTCCGAGTATGCAAACCCATACGCCAACGGTACAAACACCAGCATGGGCAATTTATCCATACATTTTAGGATTTATAAAGCTTAGTGCTGCATGTTCACTTTTCTAGATAGTTTCTCTTATTGCTATTCTGGAAATCCATTCCAATTAGATACCAATACTCGGGCTTCCGCTCCGAGCAGCAAGGTGCAGTGCAGAGAGGTGACACTGAGTGGTCCCTGCAGGTGCACTCTTACAACTGTGGATTACCTCCACAGGCATTTTATAATAATCATACTTCTTATGAAGCTCTAGTTTCAGTGCCTTCAAATTAGATCTCAGCACTAAAAAAAAAAAAAAAAAAAACAAACCAAAAAGTAAAGGGAGGAAAATCAATGGGCTCTCAGCACAAACCCCAGTTTCACCTGGCTTGCCCAGTTCCTGCTCTGCCCTTTCCTGTGCCCTGCTCACTGCCCAGGCCCAGGCAGTCCGGTCCCGGGGGAGCAGGTCTGGCTGGGCACCGGCTCCCGCCACGCTGCGGGGCTGGGGGGGCAGGCAGGGCCTGGGTGCTCGGCAGCCGTTTGGAGGCACCCATGGAGAGAAAAGGTGTCAGCCGTGCTGGTAGCGAGGGGCCAAGCGTACACCTGGGCTTCACCCCTCTCTTCTCACTGCCCGCGTTTGCAGGGGGCACCGGCCCTGCTGCCCTTCACCCTTCCGTGCAGCAGCTGTGGGCTGCAGGGACAGACCGTGCGTGTGGTGGGGGACGGCAGTGTTTTGCCACGGTGCAGCAGCGCCGTGGCTGTGGGGACAGCACAGCACAGCAGCACCCGCAGCGCACAGGAACACTTCGCCCGGTACCAAACCAGGGCCATGGAGGGGCCTCGCTGCAAACGACTGCCGCGTTTGGGGATCTCGGGCAGATTAATTGTCTTGGTAAATATAAATGGGCTGGTGATTTCTTAAAACTGGAAGAGTGTGGAAAGCCATTGCGAGGAGGATAATACCAGTGGTATTTAAAAATTAAAATCTGCTGTAGCCAATCATAGCAGCAGCAGCATTTGTCCTTCGGAGCCTGACTTTGATAGTCGCTCATGGATGCTATAACACAGAGGCTATGCTTGCAGCTAAGCAATAAAGTGACTGGTGCATTTCTTTTTACTTTATACACCGCTGTATTGATTTTGTAGTTTATTTTTTTCTTGGAGGAGAAACTAAGGTATTGCGATTTCATTTAGGTACTGCATTATAATTTCCCTGATGATTTTGTCAAATGTTCCTGAAGGAGAACACCTTCTCACAGTGAGCAGGATTCAAAGACACAGAGCCGACTAATCCATACCTAATTGGATGAAATCGTTATGCACTTTCCCTCCTTTTGGAGGTTTTTTCAGAGTTCCTGGTTCCTTAGGGATCCTAAAAGCCACTGAAGAGGTTATTATAGTATGTCCTCGGGGATGTTTAATACCCTAGCCCTGTTCAGACATGCAAATAATCTAATTCAAAAGCTTCCTAATTAGCAAGCCAGCTACAGTTCTGGATAAGGGGGGAGAGGGGGAGAGAGAGAGAGAGAGATCTAAAAGGACTGTGCTTTTTCCTTTTATAGGCTGCTATTGTGCAAAAGGCAGCATAATGGATAAAAAGTAATTGTTCTGATTTTAATTGCGATCCACTATTTATAGTTTTGTTCTGTCATTTGAATAATGAGGGGATTTTGCTCATACAGCTCGCACTAAACATGCCGCAACTTAGTTTACACAGAATGCAGCATGCGCCTGGCGTTTCCTCTTGGAAGCACAATCTTGCCTAGCAGAGATGGCCCAAGTAAAAGATGTTAAGCTCGTTAATGAATTAGCCATTTAATTAACATAATTAGGGATAATTATTTTCTTTTAATCTATTGCCAATTTTAGGACAATTAAACTAAACAATGGTGAAGCAGATCGGAGGGTCCTGTGCAATCCTAGTAAACGCTCTTGCCCTAAATGAAATGTTATTAAATGCTGGTGGTGTGAAGGTGGATGAACGGCAGGGCAGGATCCTGGCTCCCCTCCCTGGCCCTGGTGCAGAGACGGGACAGCCTGTGACCCCCGCCTCTGGCGAGGGGACGCCCGAACCCCACAAAAGGCCTCTCCTCTGGGATGTGCGGCCATGGGACTGTCCCTGACGAGGACAAACCTGCCTTACCGCGCGTGAGCTGCTCGGGGGCAGACCTTCGCCGGCTGTCGTCATAAGCTCTGCATCCAGGCTGGTGCTGCACCGAATTGTGTGGCAAAGTCCAGACAAAGATTAAATTTATAAAGACCTTGTCAGACAGCTGGTGTAAAAGCACACAGATACCTGTATTCTTTATGAATAAAATGTTGTGACAACTAAACAGAAGGCTGATGCTGAGCCTATATCTGTGTAGAGCAGGAACGTCCGCGATGCAGGAGCACCACAAAGGCTGCAAGATGCCGCAGCTCTGCCCTGGAGGGTTCCTCCCGCACGGTGCGGGACCAGGAGCCCCCGTCCTGCGCCTTTGACTGCTGCTGCAATAAATGCCACCACTGGCAGCAGGAGGGGGAAAGGCTTCAGGTGCGCCGCGTGCTTGGGGAGAGGGGGAGAAGGGGTGCGAGGAGACGGCGCTGAGCACGGAGCGGCACCAGGGGAGAGGGTGGCCGTGCTGTGACACTGCCCGGTGCCACCACCCCAGTGTCCGCGCTGCTGCCCAGCGCCCCGTGGGCTGTGCTGCCCACCCCTGCCTCGGCCGGCTGGGGTCTTCCCAGGCTGGGAGGTCTCCCAAGCAAGGGCTTGGACAATCCCGTCTGCCAAATATAAATACTTATTTTGAGGCAACAAAGTATTTCTTTGGTGTTGGGCCTTTATTCTCCTAATAGAACCAAACCAAACCAAACTAAACCAAACCAAACCAGACACACACCCTCCACCCCCTGAAAAAACTTGCTGGAAACAGTAATGTCTGAATAACTCTAATGACAAAAAAAATACAGGTTTTTTTAGTAGTGAACCGCATTAGTCAACTTATATGTAGGTTTAACTACAAGATCTGTCTATAAAGTGCCTGAAGTTCAGTGGCTTCCATTTTCCTCCAGTGCTTTCTGATGATCATTTTAAGTGCCCCCCTGCAAAAAAAAAAAAAAAAAAAAAAAAAAAAAAAAGGAGTTTCGAAGTCTGAACCTACTCCTCTGCCTGACAAACCTCAACTGCCAGGGCTTCTGAAAGCCTTCTCTAACTACTGTAGTCAGGGTGCGCAGCCAAAGGACACCGTGTGCCATGGTGGCCACCCCAGCAGGAAACGCTGCGGCAGGGGACAGGGGCAGGGGACAGGACCCACTGGCCTGGCTCCAGCCCAACGGGGAACTTCACCAGTTACCCACTGCCAAGTCTCCCATCCTGCGTTTTGGTCCCGAAATTTAGCTCTCCTGCTCCTGGCCAGTCCTGGCCTTTCTGTCCCGTCCCCCCCAAGCCACCTTTCACCAGCAGCTCCCAACACGTGGCTCCGTAAGGGTGGGCAGCCGCGGCACCTACCCTCCCACCTCCCTCTCTGGCTGGCACCCCAGGCACCCCACACTCCACCCCCCCTGCTTGTAGGCAGCGACACTGAGAGGCAGTGATTTTTGGGCAAGCACTGGGTTTTGCCAAGCCTGTCCCTCCAAGTGATGTGCACTCTGCTGCACGTGGCACTGCTAGTCAGTTCATTATCCTATTAGATTCCCACACAGCACCTGCTCAATTGGAGCCTCGTGTGCTAGCAATTAATATGTTATGCCCTGATTAATTAGCAGGGTTAATTATGATTGCTGTTGCTTAAACCTATGCAGAGAGAGATGGCATCATGTTGCTGTGCCTTGCAGTGCTGAGGATGCACCCCTGGGAATTGGGACCAGTGCGTGTTAGCAGCTGGCTGTCCCCGTGGGACACGCTCGCTTGTTCCTGCAGCACTGTGAGTTTGGGAGTCGCGTCCCTGCTTGTTCCGATTAGTGCTTCCTTAAAGGGTGGCACCACCCAGCTCCTTGGTGATGAAAACGAGCCCAACCAGTTGATCCCACAGGCACTGAAGGGACTGTGGCCTCCTCTGTATTTGCCCGCATTTTATCCAGTGTAACTTTGAAGTGGGTTGTTGACAAGATAAGCGTGCAGTCACTAAACTGGTGCCAACCCCAACCTTGACAGATACTCTGGACTTTCAGAGAGTTCAGAAGTTTCTGGCCAGCTTTCATGGGCACAAGCACTGGTGCCCGCAGCTGGGGAGTCACTTCGGCTGGGAGCGGGGAGAGCCGGGCAAGAGCAGTGCAGCCATAGGGTGGGGGCACCCAGTGAGGGACCGCTAAGCTCCGCAGTCACAAAAGCTGGGTGAGAACAGCAGGGTAGGCTCAAATCCTGCACACGGCTGAGCACCACCAGTTTCCCGTTAAGCTTTTGATTTGTCTGTGTGTGAAATAGTGAGACTCGGGGCCTTTTTGGCAGTTGTGAGTGAGAGATGACCACCCTTCTCATTGACTTATCCTTTTGAAGCTATCATCACTCATTTCTCTTGGGAAGAGAATGTGAGGCACTGGTAAATAATATAGGGTTGTGTATTTCTTTATCTCCCATAGTGTGTTGTCTCCTACATGCTGTTCTCTTCTAACAACATCCATCAAGACAAATGCATACCTGAGAACAGCCTCCCTCAAACCTCAGAAATCTTTTTCTGAGGTCACAAACTATACAGAAAAGACAAAGAAGAAACAAGAAGAAAATTGCACAAACAATTAAACATTTTTTTTCCGGAGACATAGAGGATTCCCCTTGTCTGCACAAGGCAAGCACCAAAATAAGAATGCCACATCTCAAACACAAGGCAATCTATTATTCTCAGAGCAGTAACATGATACATTATCAGCCACCTTATCCTAGCAAAATGTATCATTACCTGCACTTTCTGCACTTTCCAGATCAATCCACTTTAAAAATGTAGTAATATAGAAGGGTATTAGGTACTAGAAAACTCATTATGAAAATGGCGCACTCAAATTCTTTAAAGGTGATATTTCATAAAATATACTATGCCTAGCTCTTGGCTCAATCATTCTTTTTAATAGCTCCATAGCAGCCAGAAAATAAAGTATTCATGAAGATTGAAGAAGATGATCCCATGAACTTCAATTTAATTGGTGCAAATTAAAACGATCCATCTTTTCACGCTGCCCGTCTATCTCCAATCATCAGTGCACCGCACGTCCAGCACCCTGATTACAATTATCTTTTAATAGGAAAACTTGTCACTTTTTGTGTGATTTACATAAGCTTGCACAAACTTACTGGCATCATTTAGGGTTGGAATGTATGATTTTTTTTTTTCATTCAAGTCCCCTGATATAGTTGGGGGGAGGGGGGGCCCAGAGGTGAGGTGAGCTCTTGGCAGGGGGCTCATTTACTGCACTTAAAGCCTGGACTTGTACAAGAAGAATGCCAGAGAGCAGCCTTCAATACATCTTCATTCACCAGACCTCCCCCCAAAGAAGTGCTAATGCAGCCAGATTTCATGGTGTCTTTGCAATGACCATTGCAATTACAATACAAAAACCTAGATGACATTTTGACTTTTAATTAGGAGGGAAATGATGCTGGTCCCTGCTGATGGCTCTCTCTCTCCCTCCAACTGCTCCTAGCACTCCCATCCCGAGAAGGTACCCTGCAGGGTTTAATAAGCCATCAAATCATAGTGGTGCGGGACGTATTCTCAAGAGTTCAAATAAAATTACCATAAATGTATGTTTACTGTTCCTGGCCTAGCGTCTGGGATCTGGCTGAGGGCCCTCCAGCCAGGAGCAGCAAAAAGGACCCACAGTATTAATTATTGTTACTATCATTATTACTGTTTTCTTCATGATGGCCACAATCCAACAGCGAGGACTCTGCAGAATGATTCATTGCCTGAAGCCATTTATGTATAATATGTTTCAATTTTGTTCCTTATCTTTGAAAGGCAACCGTCCTTATCACAGATGGCTTCCATGCCTTAAGATGTTGTGAGATTCAGCTCTGTCTTCGGAGGCTGGGTTTTTCTATGCATTGAAGTAATTAGCATTGTTTGGCTTTTGCCGGTGCGTTCCCTGACAACATTAACCCTAAATCAGAGGTAGGCAACTCGCAGCACCACAGATGCAACCTGTGCGCGTTCGTGACCTTACTGAAGCTGCTCACACCTCTATGAAGCATGTGGAGGGACAGGTTCTAACAAGCACTAATTTCCAGCTCCCTCTTCTCCACCGCAATGGAGAGCATACTGGAAGGCCGTGCTGCAGAGCACAGTGAGGTCCCTGCAGCAGTTATCAGCCTGACAGTATTAAACTTTTTAGTACGTCCACTGCAATGCAATTTGGAGGACTCCTTTGCTGGTGGAGTTCAAATGAAACTCATGGCTGATCTCATTAAGCACTTGTCTCATTTTGGTGCATGAATATTAAATAGGAACGTGCGTGAGCAGGACGCTACCGAACATTTTTCCTCAGCGCGGTGCTCAGCGCAGCTGCCGGTGCCGCTGGAGTGATGTCCCAGGGGGTCCGGTCCTGCCTCCCGTGGCGGCGGGGCAGGAGGGTCCCAGAGCTGCTACCCGAAAGGCAGATGTTCACCGTGCCCCCAGTACCGGCAGGTGAGGAGCGTGAGGGATGCTGCCCTGGGACAAAGGTGCAGCAGGGCAGAGGTGATGTTGAGAGGGTGTGCCATGGGACAAGACACCCCCTGCCTCTCCCCCACCCGCCAGGGCTGAGGGCAGGGGCAGCGTGGCGAGGGACGGCCATGGGGCGGTGGCAGGGGGGTGCAGCCCGGCTCCCCTCCCGCACGCGCCTCTGGCTGGGCACCCCTCGGACGCTGCTCCCCAGGCAGCTCTGGGAGCTCTCCCCATCAGTCTTTTGTCACAGCAAACAATGCCGGCCGCTGTGACCCAAATAAACTCCAATCCACTTGATCTATCAGGGAAACGCGCAGCGCTGACCTGCCATAAATCCCGGGGCAGTGGGAGAGGCGGCCCGCACCTACTCCCTCCGCGCCCCGGCCTGCCGCCCACCTGCCGCGCTCCCCGGTAAGCAGGTAATCATGAGCTGCCACAGAAAGGTGACCCATTACCGTGATGGATTTGGTGTGAAAAACAAATGGACTGAGACCTGCGGATTGCTGTCCTTACTGCACCTTGGCCTTTTGTTCTGTCATATCAATATCCACACGGGGCCTCATTACACGCCGCTCCTGTGCCGTGACGGGAGCGCGGGGTCAGCGCCGTGCACCGTGCTCGGCTGCGCCGGCAAACCTCACCCCAGGGATGCGCTGCCCGCTCCTCCGCCAGCCCTGCCCCGGAGCCCCCTCAGCCCCGCGCCACCAGGGTGGGGGGTCCGGAGGGTCCTGCAGTGCTCTCCTGCCCCCGTCATCCCCTCCCATTGCCTCTCCCCCATTCACACATGCAGGGTCGGCACGGACATCGCGTCCCCTGAGCAAATCTGGGGACATGATGTGGTTTTAGTCCATTTTCTTTGCACCCTGGGTCCCTGAGGGCAGGTGGCAGGCAGGGTGCCAGGTTCGCCCGGGGGGCTCACCATGCCGCACACCGCACACGAAGCCAAGCTCTGTGCTATTTGCTCAACATGCGCAACACAAAGTTAAAGAAAGGGAAATGTTCTACGCCATATGCCAATCCAGCAATATAACCAATTCAATAATATGTCAGCAATATATTTAAGTGCTGCTGAGCTGACTTGCTCTTTCCTCTCCTGGTGAGGGTCCGTCCTCTCGATGGTGAATGGGCTCAGTGTCTCCACTTTCTGAAGGAGCTGCCGGAGCTGAACCATGCCCCAAATGCGGCACAGCCCCACCGCCCCGGCCATGCTCGCAGCACCCCCCCCGGGAGCACACTGCAGGTGGGGAAGCCCAGAGCCTGGCTGGGGAGCGAGAGGTGTAGGGATGTCTGCCATCCCTGTGGGGAGGAGGAGGAGGAGGAGGAAGAGGAGGAGGAGGAGGAGGAGGAAGAAGGAGAGCCGGCGGAGCTGACCTTGAGGCTGCCTGAGACTGACCCTGAAGCAGCAAGATTCTCCATTCTGTTCACAGGCACTGTCATCTCTCACCTTGCAGAGAGCGCTCTCCTTGCCCATTTATCATCACAAATGTTTCTATTTAGGCTTATTTGTTTGTACAGTTAAGCCCTGTTACATTTACACCAAGAAGAAGGACAAATTGTGATTTTATCCAATGTTAGATCATATCACTCCTTGCTACAACATTCACAGCATTAATAAGGATAAAGGGAGACTTTGGAGAAATCCAATAATACAGCACATGTGATAACGGCCCAGCAAGAGGGCTCTGGGGAGGGAGTG
Source organism: Pluvialis apricaria (assembly GCA_017639485.1). Taxonomy (NCBI): domain Eukaryota; kingdom Metazoa; phylum Chordata; class Aves; order Charadriiformes; family Charadriidae; genus Pluvialis; species Pluvialis apricaria. The sequence continues at coordinate 10,350,829 of CM030025.1, forward strand.
CAATTCCACAGCGAGACTCTGCTGCGGGTGCTCCCTTTGTGCACACCTTGCATTGTCTCGCCAGAAAGAGATTTCTGAACTGGCTGAATGTGGCTAACGCGATTCCAGCAACGAGGACCTGCTCATTAAGGAGCATTAGTCTGCCCACTGGAACCCTTCATTTCCTGAAAAATATCCTGCTTTTACACAAAGCGCTGGATACCTGTACGGTTCCCAGCTCTTCCCACCAGCACTCACCCAGTACAGAAATAGGCTTTTTTAATAAAGACAAAAGTGGTGGCAGAAACATACCAAAAGAATGGCAAGTCTGGGAAAACAGAGCACGTGAAGACAGAGAGCAGAACCCAGAAAGCAGGCTGGCATGTGGGGCCGCAAACCCGCTGCCAAGCTCATGAGAGCAGCTCTCAAGTAAGACCCCAGCAAGAGGGGTCTGCCCCTCCGCTCCACTCTGGGGAGCCCCCCCTGCAGCGCTGCCTCCAGCTCGGGGGGGGCCCAACAGCAGAAGGACACGGAGCTGTTGGAGCGGGGCCAGAGGAGGGCCCGGAGATGCTGCGAGGGCTGAGCCCCTCTGCGGGGAGGACAGGCTGGGAGAGGGGGGGTTCAGCCTGGAGAAGAGAAGGCTCCGGGGAGACCTCAGAGCCCCTTCCAGTGCCTAAAGGGGGCTTATAAGAAGGATGGGGACAAACTTTTTAGCAGGGCCTGTTGCGACAGGACAAGGGGTAAAGATTTTAAATGAAAAGACAGTAGATTTAGACTAGATAGAAGGAAAAAATATTTCACACTGAGGGTGGTGAGCCCCTGGCCCAGGTTGCTGAGAGAGGTGGTAGTTGCCCCATCCCTGGAGGTGTTCAAGGCCAGGTTGGACGGGGCTCTGAGCAACATGGTCTAGTTGAAGATGTCCCTGCTCATGGCAGGGGGGGTTGGACTAGATGGCTTTTAAAGGTCCTGTCCAACCCAAACCATTCTATCATTCTAAGACACCGCTGCCCTGAGCCCCGTACATCCCCAGGAACCCCGCAGTACTCACCACTGCCAGGCAAAGCTGTGCCTGCTCTGCAGCTCTGCATTGCTACCTACTGTCACCTTGGTCCCGATATGAGAAGGACCAGGAAGAACCTGTGTAGATGTGTTAGTTTGTTCCTAGCAGGAACATCTTTACTAGCACTTCGTGCTCCTAGCTACTCATCTGCAAGCTGCTCCTGGCCTAGGAAAACTCATTGTCCTACCATGCCCGTGTCAGGAGCAGCACGTATTGGACACCAGAGCCAACACACGCATCAGCCCAAACTCTTATAAATGCTCCATCTGATGGAAAAGTTTCCTTGGGGATTGGTACCTTCTTCCACTGGAAAGCCCACAGTGGATGCAAACCTGTAAGAAAAAAAAAACCCTTCCCTAATCCTGTGCTGCAAGAAGTACCTGCTCAGGCTGGTGTTCGGCCCAGGGGACCAGCCAGGGCTGTGCCGTGGGCTTCCTCCTGCCTCCCCCTTGGCAAAACGCCTGCCAGCAGTGCCAGGCAGGGGGGTGGCAACACCGGGGTCCCTTCTGCGGGCGGCTGTGCCTGAGCATGCTGCTCCGGCTGTGCCGGCTAGCTTTGGCCTGGGAGTTCCTGCCTCAAACCAATCATCATTTATGTTATCCTTACAGACGAGGGCACAGACCTTCAATCATTCTTCCTAGTTAGACACAATCATCAGCCAGATTTGTCTTGTTTAGCTGAAATACATACACAGTAACTACACAGCCCTGAAGATTGTCAGTGGATGTTTTGCTAATCCTGCACGCTGAGCCCTCTCCATCCCTGCGTGGGTTTATAAAGAGCCAGTTTTGGCTCCGAGTCTGCTCTCCTCCACGCCAACACACTTTCTAAGAACACAGCTGCTGCTTCGGAATAGTTCCAGCCATTTCCAGGAGCAGAAGACTGCCAGCCCTCTGGCAGAGCATGGGTCAAGCAACCTTTGCTGGCATCACTTGCAAAATGCTCGTTCCTTAATTAGGATTTCAAACCAGCACCCACATTTCCCACAGAGGGCAAGGGAGGCTCTGCAGGTCACCCGGGGCTGGTGGCCACAGGGACACGTGGCATCCAACAGCCCGCCTGGAGCTGCCGGGACGGGCTGGGTGACACCTCCCCGCTCAGTGCCCAGTCAGCGCTGGCTGCTCCAGGTGGCCCTCGGCTACAGCCGGGTCCTGCTTGCCACGGGCACTTGCGCTGTCAGTCCGTTCTCAGCCTGCCTTGTGCCTGTCCACGGACAGAGCCCGCCTGTACAGGAACGGCTGCCACCCAGGCGGGCACGGGCACGGGCACGGGCACGGGCACAGTAGATGCAGCCCCCACGGGAGCCAGTGCTGTCAGACGGCTCCAAAGTCTCCTTCTCAACGCACATATATTTTCTATTTCTTTTATGATCAGCTAAATATTTCTTTTGCATCTGTCAAGGAACTATTTTCACAAATAAGTATGTAAATCCTCTGTAAATGTATGCTAATTACTTATTTTAATTACAATGTAAATAAGTAATTACTGAATAATTTTAAAGTATTTACATGGGGGTTGTGTGATTTAAAAGCTAACTTGTTGGAAGTATAAAAACTATAAATTTTACAGTAATTATACCACAATTTATACACTGTGGCCAAATACAATTTCCATGTGCTTCGTAAGAGATAAATAAATACGTGATTCCCCAGTAATTACTGCATAATAACAGAACTATTGCATGTTTATTCTTTCCCTTTTAAGCAAAAAATGCCCATACACCAAACCAAGTTCAAGATGCGATTTTTAACGAGGATAACGAACATTCATCCGTCTGATCCTGAAGAAGTTCCTAAGGAGAAGAAGAAAGGAAAATTCTGAGAGGTTTCTAAAGAGGGGGGAAGTCCAGAAGGAGGAGAAAAGACACAGGGGAAACCCAGGGACAAGCTGGCTGCCGCAGTCTCGCCCCTTCCCTGATGGCTCCAGGCCCACGGCGCCAGCGGTCGGGTCTGCTGGGTCTGTGCCGTGCCGAGGCTGCCGGGCGCGGGGCTCCAGGGACCCTTCCCGGCCGTGGCCACCAGCTCCCGCGGCTGCTGTTCCTGCAAACGCTGGTGCGGGAGCAGAGCTCGGCAGGAAATGGGCAATCAAAAGGTGAGTATATAAACAGTTAAATTATATTTCCTGTGGGGTATTTTTTATTAATTTCATTGCAATAATATGTTAAACACCAGCACTGTGAAAATTAGTGTTAATGAACATTAAATGTGTTGGACAATTTAAATGGTGTGTATATATCACCTCTCTTATTATTGGGATTGGCCCAGTGGTAATATCCTTTTATCGATCCTCTGCCTTTCTCCTTGCCTGTGTCCCGGTGGAAGTGGTCATGAAGGACACTGTAAGCACACAGCTATCAGAGACATAATCTTTTAGCACTTTAATAACACAGTGAGCAGCCATCACCTACCAGCCCTTAATAACTGTCTCCGTCAGCTCTTTAGAATTTGCAGATTACAGAGTCCTTCTAAATCTTCCCTGAAAAGGCCAGGCGCATTAACGAGCCTACCTGGGCCCTGCCGCCGGCATCCTCCCGCTCCTCCCTCGCCCGGGCAGGCTCTCCGCACACCGCCTCCTCCCCAAAATAGCTGTTGTGCAGCCTATTTAGAGTCAGGAAGATACAGGGATCTATATATAGATTTTGTATTCCAGCTTGCGGTACTCTGCTTTGTGCCCATGCGTGCAGCTTGCCTCTAAGATCTGCTGTTAATTAGGTTTGCACCGTAATACAGATTTAAAAGAACAGGTGTGGGCGGGAGGTTAGCTACTGCGGGCTCATTAAGGCTGAAGACGGATTTCTCCATGGCACGCATGCACGTGTGCGGGGCAGCTTCGGGGCAGCTCTGCTGGGCTCCGGCTGCTGCAGAGGCGAAGCGAGAGCCTGCGCGCACGTGAACCTGCGCCGGAGCCCTCTGCGCCCCACTGACCCTGCGACTCCCCCTGTAATCCCCACACTCCTCTGGAAAAGCTGTGGGCTGTCGCTCACACCTGAGTTACCAAGTCAAGAGCGCTCTAAAAGCCTGCAGCGCTGGAGTTCAGGCTGCCTGTTCGTCCCTGCATCCCCACTTTCTGCACATTGCCGCGCAGTCATAGCTACGTGTTCACGTAACCTGGATTTTTTGGAAGCAATACAAACCCAGAGCCTCACTCGCTGCTCAGAGGGCTCATTCTCGGTGGCTCTGTACCCGGACAAACATTTTCTGTTCAGCCAGCAGGCGATGGGTGACCCCGGATTACGTAAACCTGGCACTGAAAGCAGAATTACGAGTTTCCTCATTGGCTTTTTCCCGATGCTCAGCAGCATAATGCGAGTGCTTCACAAGCGCAAATTAAACTCTCCTGCACAATATCGCTATACAGTGACGTGCTAATATTATCCCCATTGGGGAACCAAGATATTTTTATGCCTCTGCACTCATCTTACATCGAAGTTTTGCTAATAACTAGATTTGTGCAGTTGCACAGCTTTAAAAGAACAGGGTAAGGGGAAAATTGATATGTATTCAGTAACTCTGAGTACCTGGATTAAGATGCTTTTTTTTTCCTCCCGGAACGCAGCATTTCTATAGCCTTGCACATGTTCCAAGCACAGGCCCCACTCAGTCACATTCCTGGTGGGATTATATCGCTATTCCAAAGGATTTTAAAAAATTAATGATAAAATGGCTGTGAGATCTGTGGGAGGTGAGCGTGCCTACATACACGAAAATCTCTCCATAGTTGGAATTAGTTTTATTGCAAAATTCACCGGAGTATGAGCAAAGACAGAGCTTCAAAGCAGTGCACTTTCACTAAACTATGGAAGATTTTCAAAGAACTTCTAAAATGTCCTTTCTGAGGATGGGGTGAGACAATTTTAAGCCTTTGGTCTGGAGTATAAAGGAGCTCAGTTTTTTTGAGTAAGTGGTTATAAATATTGTTACCATAACAGTGTATCTTTGCTCCAAGCCTGTCTTCAGATATGAAATTCCTAAAATTATCAATATGGCTCTTGGTGCATTATCTACTTGCTCATGACTCTGTAAAGAACTTATGTGGGGGAAGCTTCAGCACAATCCTGCCCAGGAAAGGGCAGCCGGCACCGTGAGGGACTGCTGTCTGCAGAGGCCGTGTTTTGCAGTGATTGCCTCGCAGCACAGGCAGCATTTTTAATTGTGTTTTTTCTAAATTTCTGCTTTATAAAGAGTTCAATTTGTTTTATTGTTTGAGATTCATATCCAACATTGCAGAGTAAATGTAATACACAGCGGTTACACTTTAAAGTGTTTTAGTTAATAAAATGCATAAAAATAAATAGGAAAATCAATGCTTTTGTTAATATTCTGTCATTTTTACACATTTTAAAATTCATAGCAGCTCTAAAAGCACAACAGAAATGTAGTGGGCTCTGGTTTGGTAAATAGCTGAAGATGCTGAGCAGGCAAAAATATTTGTGAAAAGTTAGAAAGGTTAGAAAGTTTAAGCCCTTGAGCTTCAAGATCCTGCGATTCGCCCATGCAAGCGGGGGCTCGGGGCTCCTGCAGCCTCCTGGCATCCTGCAGGGGCGAGCACGGCACGTGGCTGCAATGGCCATGGTTGCCCCAAAGCCCCTCTCCTGAAAGGGACTCGCCATCTCCCCAGCGCTGCGGGGCAGGGGGCAGAGCGGGGAGGGGATGAAGGGCAGGTCCCTGCCCACCCAGGCACGGGGACAGGGAGCCCCTCAGCAGCGGCCGGGGCAGATGTACCAACGGCAGCATTCGCTCCACAGCCCTGAGGCCACGACGATGGCCTCGAATGCCTCCTCCCATGCCCAGCTCCGGCTGCGCAGCGGATCCCGCGCCCCGTGCCCCTGCCCAGGGCTTGGGACCCAGCCCTCTACCATCTCATTCAGTCTCAAGGTTTTTCCGCAGCACATTCCAGTCGTGTAATTGCTTTACCGGGCTGTCCCATGAGACGCAGCATGGAGGCACCAAACTGCAATCTATAACCCTGTTGTAACATTCAAATGCTTATTATTATGTCAGGCCCCTGTCTTGGGCAAAAAATGGAATTTTTGGTGGCATTAGCCTTGTCGTAGGTTTGCAATTTGACATTTCATCTGTCCGTGAAGGAAAAAAAAAATATTCCGTCAGAATAATATGGGGACAATTAAAAGTGAATAAACCAGAAAATTTCAAACTTGGCTCGTGGAAATCCACCCTGCACACAGTCAAGATTCCCCCTCTAGAAAAATAACCGTGTGAATTCAAGCAATTAGAGAGGTAAATATCTTCTCGCGGTATGCAAACAAAAAGATCCACAATGAGACAGAAAGCTGAAGTAGGAAATCCCATTTTCTTTGTGACTTCTTAAACCACACAGTGTTAACAGCCACATGGAAAATCTTTCTCATTAACACCTAGGGCTCAAGGGAAATGTTGTCGACGAACGCCTTATTGCATATAACCCCAAACCCTTTAGGACCTTGAGACGCTCAGACGAACTGGAGTAATGACCTGGAAATAGTCCTCTGGGCCTGCTGCAATAATGATGTGGCTGGCTGTATTTTTTTAATATGAGGAAAGAGATTAAAGAAAATAACAGCCCTGCTTGACTCGTTCATTATTACTGAGGTGAAGTGACCACTAAGAAATGATGACAGAAACCTTGCTCACCAGTCACCGGGACCCAAATGGGGCTGTGAAGGTTTCAGACACTGCCTGCCTGAAGGCAGCATAATAAATTCAGACATTATCTGATATGGATGTATCATAATGAAAAATAAATTTGCAAAACAGTCTGATATGAGTTAATCCATAAAGTATTTTATTACTTCATTTTCTTACATTGAATCCATCATGCATTTTTCTGGCAGCACATTTTTAATTACTTTTAATTTAAATATATGCATCCTCTGCTCAGATTGGTTTTGACACTAGTAAATTTAAACAAAAAAAAAAAAAAAAGAGCAATTATTGTCCCTCTCCACCCCCCTGGCTCTCCCGCACTCCCTCCCCTGCAGACAGCGCAGCACTCGGGCAGCTCTGGCCCGGCACAGGGAGGCTCCTGCCGGTGAGGATCTGGCCCCGAGCCCCGTCAAGACTGGAGGAGGGTCCCCAGAGCTGCTTCCCCTTCGCTGCCATCTCGCTTAGGGGACACAGAAACGCCTCATCCTGCAAACTGGTTCCTGTTCATGGTTCCTCCGGAGCAAGGGGCTGCTCCCTCCATCAGCCGTGCCCGGACCCCAGGAGCTCTGGCACCACAGCCTCAGCGCTGGGCAAGGGTTAAAGGACGTAAGAACCGCACTTGGCGCTTTCATTACTACTGATGCAAAAATGACCATTAAGGAATCATGACAGAGACCCTGCTCATTTGTGGCTGGGACAAAGCACAGCTGCCCCGGGCTGCCTAATGAAATCTGAAACCATCACATTTATTTGTCATATGGGTGTAACACATTTGCTGAGCACTCTAATAAATGTAATAATCCAAATATTCCTCCAGTTCTTTTAGAAGAAATACATTTATTGTCCGTGAAGCTTCCTAATAACATTTCTTAATCGTTTCCCCGCCTGCCGCTCTCCCTCGCCGTGCTGGGACAGGACAGTTCCCACCAAGAGTTGAAGCCCAAACTCTCCTCCGGAACCAGCAGAGGGGCTGAGCTGAGAGGGGCTCCTGGAGCAGCACCAGCAGCTGACACAAAGCTGAGGCTTTATCCACATATGTTGCTCTGAAATAAACCCTGAGTTTTTCCATTTCTTGCAAATCATAGAATCATAGAATGGTTTGGGTCAGAAGGGACATATAAAGGCCATCTAGTCCTACCCCCCTGCCGTGCACAGGGACACCTTCCACTAGACCAGGTTGCTCAGAGCCCCATCCAACCTGGCCTGGAGTGTTTCCAGGGATGGGGCATCTCCCACTTCTCTGGCAACCTGTTTCACCACCCTCATTGTAAAAAATTTCTTCCTTATATTGAGTCTAAGTCTACCCTTTTTCAGTTTAAAACCATTACACCTTGTCCTGTCGCAACAGGCACTGCTAAAATGTTTGTCCCCATCCCTCTTATAAGCCCCCTTTAGGCACTGGAAGGGGCTTTCAGGTCTCCCCAGAGCCTTCTCTTCTCCAGGCTGAGCACCCCCACCTCTCCCAGCCTGTCCTCCCAGCAGAGGTGTTCCAAGCCTCCGATCCAGCGGGATTTACACTTTGTGCTACCATGTGTTGCCCACGGCAGTGAAGTGTGCCAGGGCAGGAGCCCCTGACAGCCCCTGCAGAAAGTGAGCTCCTGTCATGGCCCTGATGGTGCTCCCAGTCTCTCGAATGCCAACAACAGCTGCAGTGACTCTGCTGTGCCGTTCTGGCTGCCCGTGAGAGACCACAAACACCAGGGGCCGTGTGGTGCTCTGGCGGTGCTGTGCCACGCCATGCCATGCGGTGCCATGCTGTGCTGTGCCACACCATGCGGCACCAGCTGCTTGCTGTGCTCGTGCCAACTGCTGTGCCAGGCTCTGGCTCCTGCCCCGCGGGAGCTGCGTCAGCCTGCCCATCCCTCGTCCTTCCCAGCCTGATTAGCTGTGACCCGGCACAGGGAGCACACACCACATCTGGCCCAGGCCCCTGTAAACAATTAAGCCATGTTTCATGCCAGCTGTTCGCTTACAAAGGCAGAACGGTGCTCAGAAGCTCTCCGGAGGGCCCTGTGCAAGGCCACTGGGTCACTACCAGCCGCTGCTGAGAGCTGCCGCGGGGATACGGGGCTGAGTCTGCCCCTGCGCCCAGCCCGCGGCACCCAAACGCCTCAGCTGTGCCAGGGCCCCACCGCGCCTGGGCTCCTGGCGAGGGCCTCAGGGATGCGTGGCTGCAGCCTGGCACAGCTCGTTGCCCCAGGAGGTTGTGCCTGGCTCAGGCATCAGCACCGTACCCGGCCCCCTGCGCCCCCCGGTCCCCTCCGGAGCCTGGGCAGGGCCCGGGCCGGCGGCAGCGCAGGGAGGCACTGGCATGGTGGCGGCTGAACCTGCCAAGCAAGCGCGGAGCCAGCGGCAGGGCTCAGCGCCCTGTGCCGCTTAAAGTACAGGCCTGTGAAAGCACTCCAGTGTCGGACTGCTGTCCATTTCACCACATTCACAACTAAACAGGATTTAGTTCAAATTTTCTTTAAAATTTGTCTTGAAATAGTATTCTATAATTTAGAGATAGCTCTCATTTTTTTAAACATGAAACTAAAGAAAAGTTTGTTGAATATGAAACCCCATGGGGTTTCCAAGGGAGCAAATGAGCAGCAAACACTTTCCCCAACCTAGAAGTTGTTTTACACAGGAAAACTTTCGGCCAGTGTTGTGCATTGCTCTGTGTGGTACCAGTTCACTCTGGCTCATCGGACGCAGTTGAGCATCAGCTTCCAGTAAACGGGGCGGGGGGCCTGTGAGTCTTTGGTCCCTCGGGTGATGACCCATCTGCAAAATACGTCAAAATTCAAACATCTCCTATAGTCCCGTCCCATAACTGGAGGTTTTTCCCGTAGCTGCTCTGCCGGTGCTGGCAATGCTGGTGGAAGCAGGAGGCAGACCCTTGTGTTAGCAGAGTGTGAGCTAGCATTTCACACACCGCCACGCCAAACAGAACTTTGATATGCTAAGCAAATATTGAACTTTATTGGTTTAATTTAATTAAAATTTATTAACCTTTTATTAAACATAAACCCTCATTAAAATTCTCATTCCTGTCTACTACAACAGCACAGCAATATTCTCATTTCCAAGCTCATTAAATATCACCCAAAGAGAGCCTATTTCTTGAGCACTGATTGTTGATAAACTATAATATTAACCCAGGCGTGTCCCAGAGACTTTGGAAAGACAGCGAAATGAAATCCAAACACGAACCCTGGTGCCATTGCTTGGAAAGGAAACCTGAAAGAGAAACAAAGGTCCACCCTCAGCCCCCGCTGTGGCACAGGGACACATGCTTGTGCAGCCAGGCTCTGGGACGCCGTTCAGAAACGGCACCGTCTTCTGCAGAGCAGCACAGGGCTCAGCGCCGGTGTGGCACAGGCGTTACGTTCAGCTCATCTCTGTCTGATAGCAGCACCCGGCCATCCGCTCCCTCCTGCCCACAGGTCTCGCCTTGCCACCTGGCTCGCCAGCAGGTCTTGTGGCCCAGTCCCGGCAGGGTCGGCAGTGGGGCCGGCTCCCATGGTGCTCAGCAAAGGTGCTGGGCACAACGTGAGAGCCTCCACAGGGGTGAGGATTTGGTCCCCAGCCCTCTGTCCCCGGCACAGTGCTGCTTCCCACAAGCAGCACCGACACGGCAATGATTTAAGAGACACGGCTACTGCAGTGCCAAGCTGCACTCGGTGACTGGGTGTCCCCTCGTGACACTGATACACCATTCTGCCTCTGCCCCAGAGCTCAGCGAGGCGACACATAAGCCCCAGGTCCAAACCCAGAGGAGCCCTGCTAACGGCAGCACTGCGGCCACGGCCTCCTCGGGGCAGCCCAGCCCTCATGCTCGCGCTGAGCACTCAACGGGACAGGCAGCTTGGGCAACTGTCGTCGTGGCCGTGGCAAGAATGTGAGGGTGGCTGGTCAGCGGGCAAGTTGGACGGACCCAGCAGGCTGGAGGGGGAGGCTGGGTGGTGGCCAGAGGCATGGGCAGCCGCAGGCAGGGACTGTGCTGGCCTGCCCTGCCTCCACAGACGCCTGGAAGGGGCCAGAGCGATGAGCACGTCTGTGCATTGCTTCGCAAAGGGAGCTTTGCAGCAGCCTCTGCTGAATTACTCATGGATCAACATCCCCTGTCATGCAGATATTGTTTTATTTGAGAGTAAATGAAGCACAAAGCCTGACACTCTCTGTGGCAGCTGTTGGGGTTAATCCTGGGGCCCACGGATCACTCCAGCCTGCGAAATAAGAAGTGAGGAAAGCCCTGTTTAGGGGCTGTGCACTTTCTGCCATGCAGGGTTAGCCACGGTTAACCTGGCAGCCTCTGGGCTGGCATGACACCGGGCACCATAGAAGCACCCGCAGGTGCTGGGAGCGAGGACAACCCTGCTCCAGGTGCTGGGAGTGAAACCCAGCTGTTGCCCTTGACTCTGTTGATGCTTCCTGATGCACTCAGCTCCTTTTGCTCCTCCTCCAGGAGCATCATCTCCCCACCAAGGCGCACATGGTCCACCACGGCCGGTCACACCTCGGGGCGCAGTCAGCACCTCTGCTCACACACAAGAGCAGCTCAACCCTACTGCTGCTCCAGAGCAGGGCAGAGGCGCCACTGCACCCCAGAGCAGAGCAGGACCAGCCCTGCAGCGCCCCAGCATCCCTCTTGGCGTGACCACTCTTTGCTTGATTAGCGAAGACTGAGCCATTCCTCCCCAAAGCCTGGGAGCAGCACTCTGGCTGGAGAGGTCAAATGGCTGGAGCCCTGATGAATATGGAGCAGTGCAGAGCAGGTAATTGATTTCAGGGAAGTGGGAAAGGGGCGAGCGGTGACAGAGGTCCGTGGGACTGAGGGATCTGTCAGAAAGGGCAGCACGGGAGAGCAACTGCTTTTCTCACAGGAGGGAGAGCGGGGATGGGTGCCCACAGAGACCGAGCTGCACAGGGGCTTAATAAAATGGGGTCTGTCCAGTGAGTTCCAGCTGGTTCAGCTCTTTCATCTCCACCTTCAGCTGGAGCATCTCTAGCTGCAAGTATTTCTCAAAAAAATGATGAGACTCCAGAAATTCGGACAGAATCACTGTGTTGTTCCATGCCATTTACGAAGCCAGATCTTTTATTTCAGCATCTGGGGATGGCTTTGTAAATCTTGTCCTCCATGTTCCTGGAGCTTTGCTCCATGTTGTCATGTGCTGGTCAGCCCAAGTCCCAGCGACAGAGGGCAAGCTGTGATGGTGCCTTGGGCCTTCTCCAGTCCCCAGCCCACTCCCTTCTCAACTGCTGAATTTCCCAGTTTTCCAGTAACACAATGAGCAGGTCTTAAAATCTGTGCCTGACACCTCCAAATTACACAACCACAGGGAAGAGGTGGCACTTCTACAAGCACTGGAGAAGCTTGTGCTGCAGTCAACTCACTGTTGAGTTACCGAAGCAACTCGGTGTGTGGCTGCTTGCCAACATCTCCTGTCAGGCAGCAGCGTGAGTGTGGGACCTGCCCTTAAGGATGGCACTGGCTTGGTGCACAGCTTGACCTTGCTTATCACAGACAAATTCATGTGCGATAACTATAAAGCAAAGATATGTTAATTGTGCCACATAAAATCTGTGATTACTCCAGCTAATCTGTCAAAGCTGGGAAATATTGACTATTGTGGAAGAAGACCATTTGCTACTGCATCTGTGGAGCTGATGCAAACATTGAGCGGCTCCTGACCGCTGAAAGCATTTGCAGTAGGAGGGAGACCAGAGCTACAAAGAGGAGCGGAGGATGCACCGCTCCAGAGAAAGGGCAGGACTGCAGCGCGTCTGGCAGATTGACGGGCATTTCTGAGACATTTTCCCCTACAGAGCAGGACACACTCAGCCCTAAATCAATGGCACAGATGTTGTTGTCATCTAGCAGCTTCCATAGATGGATTCCCACTAGCAGTGACAAGGGCCAAAGTGGTCTAGAGAAGGCAGTGGGACACTGGCATGCTGTGGTTCACCCCGTGCTTGCACACTCTGGAGCTTATGCAGTGCCAGCAGTCAGTGAGTAATACACCATCTCTGCTTGCAACTACGGCAAGGGAAGAGGAGGGCAGAGGTATGTAAGGAACACTTCACTTGTTTGTTTTCAGGCTGGTTCAAATCTGACATCTCTTCGTAGACCCTGTAAAAGCTGCTCATGAGCTGCTAGGCACATATTTTAGGTATCTTGGCCAGCAGGTCAAGGGAGGTGATTCTGCCCCTCTACTCTGCTCTCGTGAGACCCCACCTGGAGTACTGCATCCAGCTCTGGAGTCTCCAACATAAGAAGGACATGGATCTGCTGGAGCGTGTCCAGAGGGGAGCCATGAGGATGATCCGAGGGCTGGAGCACCTCTCCTATGAGGAGAGGCTGAGAGAGTTGGGGCTGTTCAGCCTGCAGAAGAGAAGGCTCCGGGGAGATCTTATTGCGGCTTTCCAGTACCTAAAGGGGGCCTACAGGAGAGCTGGGGAAGGACTTTTTAGAAGGGCATGTAGTGATAGGACGAGGGGGAACGGCTTTAAGCTGGAAGAGGGCAGGTTTAGATTAAACATTAGGAAGAAATTTTTCACTTTAAGGGTAGTAAGGCGCTGGAACAGGTTGCCCAGAGAGGTTGTTGAAGCTCTGTCCCTGGAGGTGTTCAAGGCCAGGCTGGACGTGGCCTTGGGCAGCCTGGTCTAGTGAGAGGTGTCCCTGCCTATGGCAGGGGGGTTGGAACTCGATGATCTTCAAGGTCCCTTCCAACCTAAACCATTCTATGATTCTATGATTCTATGATCTTCGTCCTACCACAGCAGAATGACCCAAGCCTGTAAAAGTTTTTTTTTTTATTGATACAGACTGGGTATGTGTATATCACTTGTGGCGTCATCCCACCCCTGTTAATAAGATTAAAAGCCATTGCTTGCATGTGCCAAGCTTACCAAATCATTACCTGCTGTATATTAAGTGTTTAATTGCATAAAATGACATCATGTTTATCTCTGCAGCATTAGCATCTAGTCGGCAGTGTCAAAGCGGTAAACATGCGTGATACCATCAGTCATTATGTGGACTTAAAATCAATTGCTCTCACTGCACCCTCTTGTACAGAGAGGAGCACAATACATTAATGAACTTGAGCAAGAACCTAAGTGACAAGATGAAACAGCATAAATAATATCACTTAAAATGTGTTATCTATAACAATGAAGTGTCTCAAATAATAGAATTATGGATTCCAAAGAGGAAAGCAAGTTATTGAAATTCACACCATGGGAGCATCAGTGTGTGCTCATCAACAAAATCACCTATAAATTAATCTGATTTAATGCTGGACGTAGGTTGTGTAAGACACCAACATCACTAATCAGCTTTATTTTATAAATATGTCCCATTACACAATCTATTTGCCTGCATAACTTGACTAAGCAAGAATGTAAGATGTGGGTCAAAAATTTTTCCCCTTGCCTTATGATAATTTCACTTAGGCCCATGTAAACAGTTCTCTTGGCAACTTATTAGTCCCATTATTTCAGAATTTTCTTCAATGAACCATTTTTAGCTATCAAAATATTTAGTTCCAGCTGGCTTCAATGATATAGTCTTCAGACCAACTGAATTTATGAGTTTAACAAGATTACATAGTCAAATAGCCATTCCTTACAGAGTTCATATTTCTAAATAAACTGTCAAGGTACAACCCAGAACAAAGTCTATTAGAAAAGGACACGCAGAGTCCATTGACTTTAACTGTATTGATTATGGATAATTATTTGGTCTCTACTGTCTTCTCACATTTTTACAAATTTTCTGTGGGAAGGCTTAAACTTTATTGTTTACTTCTCAAAACAAGGGAAAAGGACAAGGGCAAAAATCCTTTCATCTCCCCTTAACCATCATGAAATCATCCCATGCCCCGTGGCGGTACGAAAGTTAAGGCTATCTCGGAGTGAGAGCACTCATAGCTGGAGGTGGATTATTTGCAAAATCAAAGCCAAGCCAGATGACATTCTGTCAGGATAAACAAACCGTTCAACCACAAGACTATGAGTACTGACCAGAAAGAAAAGAAATAGCTTGCACCTAGCGTATCAGGCACTTCCAGTTCTGCAGCCGTAAAGACAGAAAAATTCAAGGGCCAGACGGAGGCTCCTTGGTGCAGCCATTGCAGCACCGTGTCCCTTGTTCTTTGTATTAGCAGAAAACGTCCCACTCCTGTTCCTCTGCCCTTGTGGTCCACCCGAGCCAAACAACCCAAACGGGTTGTGGCACTGCAGCTGGCAGAAGAGTGTGCCTCACTGTGCAGGCTTCAGGCTCTGCATTGACAGGGCTGGTGAAGCAACGGGGCATTTCTGTGCCCCCCAGGAGCGGGTGCCCCCACCCATCAGCAAGAAACCTGGCCTCTAGACGAGGCCAGGGTTCCCAGGTTGGGGCTGCCTCCCGCAGAGCCTCCCTGCCAGAAGCCCCCCCAGGGCCATTCCTGGGGCCACCCCACCTGCCCCATGCCGGCCATGAGTTACCGTGGCCCCTGCTCCCGTCAGGCCCCAATTGCCCTCCGGATGGACACCCTGGCACCCTCTTTGCAGGACTTCTCTCCATCCCCGTGCTGTCGTTGCACGCCTGGTGTGCTGTCCTGAGGTTCACTCACCCCGTGAGGGGTTCATGGCTGTGGGGCGCACACGCGAGTCTGGGCAGGCAGTCCGCAGCGCCTCGCGCCAGGGTGCCCCATCCTGCCCCCCTGGACCCTGCGCAGCCCTGCACACAGCGCCTGCCTCCCACCACCGCCCAGCGCCTCCACAGAGCCCAGGGCTGCTGGGGTGTCGGGGAGGAGCCTGGGCCCCCCCGGGAATGCTCCTCGGCCTGGGCAAGGCTCGGCCCCGGGGGTCATCCCAGTTCCCAGCAAAATTTCCGTAGGAGCTGTGGGGGAAGCGGGACGTGAGGTGTCGGGGGCTCCCTGCCCGCCAGAGCCTCTGCAGAGGAAACTTCTCAAAAGGGTGCAAGGCCACCGGCCAGCATGTCCCCGCACAGCTCCGTGCCCAGAAGGAGCCCGCGGGGCTTGGGGCTGCCTCCCCCGTGGGCCGGGGCTGTGGCCAGGCGGGTGGGTGCTGGGGCAGGGGGGCGACGGGTCCGGCGGGGCTTTCAGCAAGACCCTCGTCCTCTGCCTTGGCCAGGGTCTCCTCATCCTCCGCAGCCCGAGTCGCTCTCACCGTTGGGGGTCACTGTTCCAACAAAAGCTGCGTCTCTGCTGCTTTCTCCGATTATTAAAAACAATATTTCTGCTACAGCTGTTTCCTGATTTGGCTGATATGTTAAGCTAGAATGAAAGGGTTTGTTGGGAATTTTTTTTCTCATTTACAGCAACTTCCTTAACTTCACTTTGAATTTCCTCTAAACTCTGATGAAATACAGTTCATCTGCCACCAAAACCTGAACCGAAATGATGTGAAAAAGAACCCACGAAAGGCTTTTTATGAGATCTCATTCTCCCTGCACAGGCAGCCCTGATCAGGGACTGTAGGCAAGGAAATAATTTCTTTTAAATGAGTGTCTGGTTCCCTTTATATTTTTTTTCTTTCGCTTCAGATTACAAGGGAAAAAACCCAAGGTGTCAATCAGCTTTAAAACAGTTGAGCTGATCTTATTTCTTCTACATACTGTATTCAAGCCAAACATTCCCTGAATAGAAAAAGCATAGAAAACTCATAATAGCTAAATTGGTGCTTTTAAAGCCCAAATTTAACATGCTTCCTTGGGGACATTTTCCCAGCATAGAGGAAAACAAATATATGTGATTTAGTGTCTATTATAGAGGTTAAAATCTGCACCTATTCTTTCTTACACCCTGTCATGAGAAGAAAGAGCGGATTTCGGGTGGGAGAGGTATTGGGAGGCAGTATTGCACAGGCTGGCAGGGATAGGCAGGGAGAGAGGAATTCTCTGCAACCGCAGAGCCCAGTGCAGCCAGGTGATCCATTTCAAAAGTGACACCATTTTTGCGAGAAAACAGGGAAGATTACAGCATTTTCCTTTTGAACTCCATAGATAGTGGAAAGGAAGCTGTTTTTCTTTTCTTTGTATTTAATTTTTAAATCCAGGTGTTCATCAGCTGGTAATAAAACTCTGCAGGAAACCAAGCATGATGTGGATGCTCGGTCAGGCGGTGCGAGGACGGGAGCTGCAGGACTAGGCCTGGGTCATCCTTGCTCTGCTCTGGGGAGTAGGGTTCCAACATTTTTGATCTATGGTTGCCCTTGGCACTGGAAGGCTCACAGCCCCTTGTTGGGGCAGCCCCTGCAGGGTGTGCTCTCATCACTTTCATTCACTACTTCAGTTGCACCTGGGCTGGATCCAGAATCCACCTCCACCCCAGATAGTCACCCTGCTTAATACCCTCTTCACCTGCCTGCAACCAAGCAATCTGGGAGGTGGGGAGCTATTAAAAACCCTTCAGCCAAGAGGGGCTGGCTGTATTCTTGGTGCAACTGAGGAAGGGGTGGGTGGAGGAAGAGCAGCAGTGGTGGCTGCAGCCTCAGCTTCCCTGGGCTGGGGTGAGACCTCTGGGCACCTCTGCTGAGCACGCCTGGCATCCTGGGTGCATTGCCTGTCTGTCCATCCATCTCTGGTGGTGGCTGTTAGTAGATTCCTTGAGAGAGGGCAAAAGAGGCAGGAAAAAAGTATAAAAATGATTAAAACAGTGTGTCTGACTACAGCCCCTGGGTTCTTGTCTGTAATTAGGGAATAATATGTGAGCAAAGGGAGTGCTGGTAGCTTTCTATTTTTTAATCTGCTTTCTTTCATTTTTCATATATTAATTCTTCCTTTTTGTCTCTTGTGGTATTCTTCTTTTGTCTGTGTCATCTGTCCCTTCATTAGCCTATAAAGCTTGTCCTCGGCTCAGTTAGGGAAACTTCCTTCTTATTTCACCTTCTAATATTTCCACTATCTACCTCCAGGCAATCTCTCCTAGTACAGTGAATTGGAGAGGTACAATAGCTATTGTGAATTACTCCTTGCAGTCTACTCCTGCACTCCATATTTATTACTGGATTTACTTTATCCGCAGTGATGCGCTGCCGCAGTAACCTGCGTGTCCGAGCACCGGAGGCTCCCGGCGCAGGGTCTGCAGGGCTTCCACACCCCGGTGGGCACGGGCGCGCTGTGCTGAGCCCAGCCTCGGCCGGGAGCTTGAGCCTGTCCTGACCCTGGAAAGCTCTGCTTTGTGCAGCCTTGATGGAGGAACTGCTGTGGAAGACTTTTTTTTTTTAAATGCAATGAAGGTTAAAATTGCTTGTGGTGTCCTGGAGCTTTGGCAAGGTCTGAATTGTGAGAACTTGCAGCGCTCCTGTTTACAGCAATCAGTTAATCCCTTCTTGGGCTCACCCCGTCTTACAAAGAAGCTGAATCGCTGTTAGCAATTGCGTAGGACCTAAAAGTTATAGTGAGTGGTATAAGAAGAGTGGTAGCTGCCTGATATTTGGAACTATAGCATTTATTTGGGGCAATAAATTGTTTCCTCTCCCTCATCAGTTGTGTTACAGGATCTCGGCGATGACCTGCCAAAGCAGTCTCTCCTCATTTGTGCTGCTCCAGGCTGCGAGAGCAGCAGGCGAGCTGGGGGAGCAGCCAGGGCCGGGCTTCAGGAGCCGGACCGAGCAATGAGCCGTGGAAGGGGAGCCCGGCTGGGAGCGCCCAGCTCCCATGCAAGCACGTACCACTACTGAAATTGCATTTCTTTGGATCCAAAACAATGAGGAATTCAAAGTAATCCTCTCCACTGATTGAGATGTGCCTGTATGAATTTCAAGTGCATATATTTCTATAGAAGCCTTTCTGGGTCAAAGGACTGGAGTGCACATTAGTTTGCTGGATCAGCTGAGGGATTTTTTTGTATTCAGAAAAACAACACCAGCTTAATTTTTAAACTGCGCTCAGCTTTGTGCATCCTGCCTACAATGAAGCTATAGCTTGAGTACTTCAAACAAATTGTATTCCTTTCTGGCTTTGCTTTGATTTCTTTTATTTTATCTTTAATTTGATTTTAAATACTGTGAGATGACAGGGGAAAAGGGTCTCCTTGAGCAGCGTGCAGCATGCGAACTCTCCCCTTTCAAATACACAGCTTTCTTAGGAACTTAAATCAAACACAGCTCGCTTATTTGCAGCAGGTCTAAACAGTTGTTCCTGAAACTGCAGCGTGGATAAATGTTTATATTCTTTAAAAATACTGGTACAAATCTTCATAGTATAAATTAGGACCTAAATCCTTCAAAGCTGGGAGGGAAGGCAGGGCCCTCTAGTCAAACACACTCATTGTTTTGTTAATCCCAGGAAATATCTGGTTACCAGTGTTTTCTTGGTGCATCTCAGTCTAACACTTATTTAGCCAATTAATCATCAGTTACAAAAAATGATTTTTGTTAATATTTTTTTTCTGGATCAATAGATTTTATACAAGAATCTTTCTGCTCATTAGTTGGAGGGCAGCTCCTTGAAACAAATTCTGCCTGTGATTCTACCTTAAATTCATCAGTAGATATTAAATAGGTCATTGGTGTAATAAGGGCCAAATTTGCTTCTCATAGATCACAGTGGCCAGTGCTCCTAGGGTCTAATTATCCCATATTTGGTCAATAAGCCATTAACATACAGCCATGGATGTTAATAACCATTTCATGAAAAAGTCCTGGTAATTTATGAGATCAACATTGGTTAGGAAAATTAATAAATATTTCATTCTGTAAGATTTATCTGAGGACATTTCGGTCTGAGGGAGGAAGCACTGGGCTGCGAAAAGGGGGCCCAAGCTCAGATAAAGGAAGAAAGGTGGGGGAAAGAAAGCCCAAATGCCAAGCCCATGGTAGCTGGGTTTAACTTGGGCTAATAAAAATTTACTTCAAATCCTATAGCTAATAAATCCAAAGGGTGTATGAGGGAGTCCAGTAAAACCTGACTTAACATTATGTTAGTGCTATTAACAATATTTATATAGATGTCATTTCACAGGAGGGTTAAAGCTGGTAAATTATGGGCCAGGCGTAGCGAGTCGCATCATGGAGCTGGCATGTCTGTATATATTCAGGTACCATAGCCTGCACCTTTTTGGGTAACAACAGTCTAAAATAACATGCAAGATGAAGGTGGCAGGCTCAGAATTTCCGATAACTTCTAACCTTCCTGTCTCAGTAGGCACTGCCTTGAAGTTTAATAAACTTCATCATTGGATCTAATTTACTGTGTTTACCAATCTATTCTTCAACTGATAGTAAATCTATCATATTTTATTAGGTATACAGCAGTTATAAAAATGTGACATATTTTTTCCAGCTGTGGTTTTTAGCAGCAGTTGTGTTTTGCACACTTCTGTATTCAAAATACTTTCCGATGGCTAACAAACCTAGTGGAAGCTTGAATTTTACCTTGCAGTCACTTCTAATGTCAACTATTTTTAACATTAGGCTGCTCTTAAAAGCTCAGTTTTAGCCTGTTAGGCTTTGAATGCCAGTTTGTGTCAAGAGCAGAGTGGGATGA
This sequence comes from Pluvialis apricaria, assembly GCA_017639485.1. Lineage (NCBI taxonomy): Eukaryota > Metazoa > Chordata > Aves > Charadriiformes > Charadriidae > Pluvialis > Pluvialis apricaria. Next base: position 10,370,993 of record CM030025.1, read on the forward strand.
CGTAGCAGGATGGGCAGAGCCGCAGCGTGCTGGCGGCAATGGTGCTGCCCAGGGCACCAGCGCTCAGCACCAGCACGGTGCTTTGCCAGGAGGCTCACCTTGTGCCACGCTGCTCTTCTGTAGCTGAGGGTAATATTGGCTACGCCAGCCCTGCTGGCAGGAATGATAAGCAGTGTTAAGTCTTCGTTCAATATGGTGCTTACACAAGTGCTTAAAACAAAACAAACCCCAGGTTTTTAGAGCTTTGCTGAATTGTGCCCTTAATTACTTCTGCAGAGAGTTGAAATTACACACCTCACCTGGGTGTTATGTTCTTCAGGATCTCACTAACAGGGATTTACACACTCAAACAGTGATGAGTGTTCTTACCAATATGTTTAAACTAGATAATTTCTTTCCTGAAAAAAATTGGGTTTGGAGATTAGAACCTAGATTGTGGGGTTGTGGAGCTGTGATGAGCAGTCCTGGGGTGTACTCAGGACCACCCACGCACAGCTGGGGAAGCCGTGCTGGTGGTGGCAGTGGGTGCTGTAAGACCAGGGCTGCGGTTGGGTCTGGCTGGCAATGGATCCAGCCTTGGTGGCTCTGGGTTAGCGGCACCCACAGCGAGCTGCTTTCAGGCCAGCTTGCCTGAGCTGTGGCCACAGCAGTGGCCGTGTTTGAAGTTGCTCCAAAACAGACAAAATGAGATGCTTCTCTTGCCTTTGCTGTCTGGCCTGAAAGCTTCCTGCAAGGGCAGCTCCTGGAGGAGGTGCCGGGCCATTTGGAAGGTGGGTGTGTTTAGCTGAGATCTTTGAGCAACAACTTTGTATTTGCAACTCCTTCTGCTTTAGCCTCCCAGAGCCTCTCCTGGCTCAGTGTAGAAGGAGCTTGCGCTGGGGATGCTGCAAACACTTGTAGGCCATCGACTCTATTGTTAATCTATGTTGAATGATTGCACTATTCCATCCTGCTGCCTCTCTCTGATTAGACTTGTAAATGAAAAACCATAAAAGTCAAAAATGAGAAAATAGAGGACAGAATGAGAGAAGGCACTTATCCCCCAGGCGAGAGCCTGAGCACTGCAAGCAACCCCAAAGCCGAGAAGCGGGCGCTCTGCGCAAGGGTGCTGCTCTGGGTGCTGCGGCGCTGCTGTCCCAGCTGAGCCCTCCGCCTGCTGGCGATGGGGCCAAAGAGCAGAGGGGGAAAAGGGGAAGCAGCCGCTTCTGTTTCCACTGGGTGTTTGTGGGGTCCCTCCCATCAACTGCGGTCTGGCTTCAGGTCTCTACTTGCTGATTAAGTTTCACCACCAGGTTTTTCCATCCGCTCCTTGGCCTTTATGCCCTCAGTGACACGATGTCTATTGCCCCTGCCAAGACTCTCTTCAGTACATTAGCTTAGCTATGGGTAAACTCAGACATCGGGAAAAAAACCCCACTGACAGTTAATAGAGCCCTGTAGGTCCCTGACCCTGGGGATAAGCATACAGTAGCTGGCAAAAAAATACATTCTAACGTCTTGGGGAAAAGGTCAGAGTAGCAAGAGAAAATAGGCTGTTCGTATTTTGTGGAATATTTATCAGGGTGTCAGGCGCCAGGGCTATGCGAGGGGGTAAGGGTCTCTAACCGGTGTTCAGAAAGGCCTTCCCAAATGCTGCAGCGCAGAGGTCTATGCGGCAAATTGCCAACAGTCAGAGGGCTACACATCATTTGCATAATCTGCAAGATCTAATTGTGTCTTTGGGCTTTTAATAAAATGGGATTGGTTTTATTTCAGTGGTTGGCTCATAATAAAGGATTCAGCATTCTCAAAATCAGGATGGATCATGTGCGCTATTACAGCCCTCCCTGTTCCCAGCCGAGACACCCAGCGCCCTGCGCGCCTCGCGCCCGTGTCTGCAGGGGCCGCGGCTCTGCGAGCATCAGGGAAGGAACCAGGAGCCATTGTCCAGCTGTCCCTGGCAGGATATGCTGCATGATGGGGATGTCCCTTTGTCAGCTTAAAAAAGACACAGCGTATTTATGCTTTTAAGTTGGTTTTTTTCCAAAGTAAGTGGGGAGTAGAAAAAAGACAGGGAGGAAAGTAGATTAATGAAAAGACTGAGAAATAGGAGAAAAAAAAGAAGGGCACAAACAAGGTGCTATGGAGAAAGAAGAAGCAACCAACTCTTCGCTTCCTTATGCTCGAGGTTTTACTGAGGCTCCTAAAGAGCCAAAGTGCAGTTCTGATCGTCGAGGCACACGCCTGAGTCCCAGCAGCGCTATGGGGAGCTCTCAGCCACTGCTCCCTACAGCCACCGCAGGGCAGGCGGGATGCGAGAAGCCACCCTGGCTCTGGGCTCAGTCTGAGCATTCAGGCAGTGCAGATTTGGGAGGAAGTATGCAGGAGCAGGACGAAAGCATGTCTGGTATTGCTTAGGTGTTTGTACAGCACAGTGCACAGCCATAATGCAATATTAATGATCAGTCTTGAGAGATGTGTAACTGCTTCTCCGTGCCTGAGCTGTGCAGTTCTCTCTCCCTTCTGCAGTGTGGCCTTGCCTTTCCAAACCTTTGTCCTCCCCTCTGGGCTCGGTGGCCCCTTCGCCGTGTGCCGGGTGGGCGGCAGGCAGGAGGTGCTCCCCCGGCGCTCCCGCGGTGCTGCCGTACCCATGTCTGCTTGCATCCCACCTGGCTGCCTCAGCCCCTCTCAAATTTAGATCTCCCTGCTGGGAGAGCAGCATGGAGCTGCTGCACAAGCAGCTTGGCTGAAAAAATCAATAATCTTTTCAATAAAGCATTTTATCCCTTATATATATTGTCTCTCATAAAGATTTTACACAGACAAAAAGTTCAGAAGTTGGTGTAAAAAATGTTGGGAAAAAGGTGAAGATACGTAAGTAAATTACAAACTTGAGGCTGTTTGCAGTACCTTGGGAAAGTGGGAGTTATATTGATGAGTTTTTATTGATTTACCATCATTCCCAGTGTGGACATTTTCTGGTCTATTATACCACAGTCGCAGCATATTCCCATCGCAGCACTAAAGAGGAAATATGGACAGCCTGACCTTGGCAATATGGAGATAATGAAATACCCTTAATGATCCTTCCAAAAGATTTTACAAGCCAACTTCAGATTGTATCTACTCTGTGCTATGCTAATTCTTACAAAGACTTGCAAGCAGTACCAGGGTTTTACAGCTTGAATTCTACCTGTGGGTATTTTGGGGTTAAATAGAACAGAAACAGGTGACCTTACGATCTGATAAACACAAGGTGCTGTGAAATCGCCTGGCGTTTCCAGGAGGACCTGTGGTTATTTGTCCCCTTGCAGGGGATGGAGGTGCATGCAGCCGTCCCAGCGCCCACCCCTCTGCGGGGCCGGGGCTGCCACACGCCCAGTGCCCGGGCTCACCCTGCAGCGTGGTGGCACCGGCCGTGCCACCGGCTGCCTCGACCCGCCACCGAGCTGCAGCCCTGGAGGGGTGTGCTCAACAGCAGGAAGAGTTGCGGCACTTCAGGGTGACTTTGGGGACAGCTCAAGGAGATTTACCATATATATACCTGCCTGGAATTGTACCTAGCAGGGACATAAATAGTAGGTTTCAGTGCTCTGCTTTCTTCCTCTCCCCTCCCTGGCCCAGCTGGCAACACAATTACCAGCCCCAAAGTATTATTTTCTTAATAAAAATGTTACGTGTAAAGCAAAGCCACAAATGAGTAACAAACCCATGCAGATTTCAATCATTCCCTTCTTTATTCCCCAGCGAGATTGCTAATGACCTTCACGCAAACCTCCACCAAATCTTTTTTAAAGGCAAATATTAATTTCCTAGCATGAAAAAAGGAAATAAAAAAGCCTATTTTTCATGAGAACCGCGCAGAAAGAAAGATATATTTTCCTTCAAAATGCGGGGAGGATTTTTACATTTTGTCACTTGCTTTGCATAGGCTTGGTACCACCATTTGTTCACCTCTGAATGTAATCTCTCCCCATAAAGCTTTGCCTTAAATTCCTCAGCTACCTGTTAGGCTCTGATAGCTCTTTAGCTACGCCCGGAGCATGGAGGCTGTATGCCCCTGCAGCACGTTTCTGACTCACCGGGAAGAGACTGGGAACGACTCTTTAAATTTTAACAGTTGAACCATTCATTTTTAAAAAGAATGCACCAAAGCAATGTAACATTTTATAGCAAAGTCTCCAAAAGTCATTTATAATACAAAAATCCTTTGTAGGAAGTTGCATTGTACTGTGCCATAGCATCCTTGGCCTGTGCGTTTTCCCATGGCAGCCAGCGCCGAGGGCTCAGTGAGGAGTGGAGAGATGTGGGAACGCACACGTATGTGTACACCTGCGCACACGCAGAGCCGAGCAAACCAGCCTCGCTGGTGCCTAACCCCGCGCGGGTGCCCGGGATGCAGAGCCTCTGCGCACTCTGCAATGCGAGCACACAAGGACCTGCTTCCAAAAGGAGAAAAGCATTTCCATGGTGTTTGTTAGGCCTTCTTTTAACACTGTCTTGATATTTTAATGGTTTGTTGAGTTGCCAGACTAGGTTTATGTGTGCTCCAAGGGGAGTTTGGACCTGGACCTTCAGCTGCTGCTTGCTTCCAGCAGACTTCCCACCGCTTCCAGCAGACTTTCCACCACTTCAAGATTTTTGTTTGTGCCCTGGAGTCAGAGCTAACACAACATGTGGTATGAAATACAGAGCCGTCCCAGAGCACAAGCCCAGGCTTCACCAAGGGGATCAGGGCATCCCAAGCAGTCTGTGCAAAATAACAGCGATGCTTGATTCCACAGCCAAAGCAGTGGCATGGATGCAGCTTCTTCCCTTATTTTAGACTTTACCTACATCTTCAGTGATACCTTTTAGCATTAGCCTCTTTAATCAGTTGAAGGAGTGGTCTGAAGGGTATTTTCTGGAGCTTATTTGCTGGGGTTTTGTACCATAAATCTTGTAAACCTTTCTCAGAACAGCCCACTTAAAAAGAGTGGAAAAATTGTATAAGAACCAATTTAAAACAAAACTCTGTGCTGTGAGCCGTGCCTAGTCGCTAGCTCCATTCTGGCTCTGGCTTTTTCTTGTCACCATGTTGCATGTCCCTGCCACTGATGCTCACCCAGGCTGAATGACATCCTGCGGTGCTCCCACGAGTTACCGGCACCGCAAGGTGTTCAGGTCCATCCCTCCCTTTCCTTGCTAACCAGCTCCGTGTTTACCCCTGAGGAAGGGGACCGCAGGACGCTGCCTGCCAAACCATGCAGGTCTGCTGGTGACCCCTCCTTGGCAAAACTCACCAGCAGCGTAAAAAAGACACCCACCTTCCCGTAAGAGCCCCTGCAGCCAGAGGGCGATCAGCAGCAGAGACTGTCACCAGCCACTGCACCCCCTGTGCACCCCACAGCCTCCTGCCCTTGCTGCCCTGCAGTCCTAGCAGGAGGACAAGCCTTCTCCCAGAAGGTGACCCTGCGGGCCAGCGGCCCTGCTGAGCATCCCTGCGGAGCAGCGCCAGGGCTGAGGAGGCTGTGCAGTGTCCGTGCCGCAGGAGCCAGCGGTGCCCCGGGTCCCGGGGCAGCAGGGAGGTGGGGAGCCGGCGTGGACAGCTCGACCCAAGGAATCCCCTCCTCTGCTTCAGTGGGTCGACAGCCTGTCACCGCACAAAATAAGCAACAGTTTGCCTGCACGTATTTGGGGGGAAAACAGTTAATATGATAACAATAGCACTAAATCAGGCACAGAACTTCAAGTACAAGTCACAGCAAGAAGTTGTTAATACCTTTATTATGGGATAAAATGTATTCATGATATTAAAGACATCACATTTCTGCCCTGGTGTCACATTTTAGATGTAGCGTAGATAAATGATATATCACTGTAAGAGATCTACAAAAACCATTAGTAACCATGACATTTTGACGTCAGATTTTAAAAAATTCCTAAGTAATCTTTTTGATTTATGAAATGGTGTCCAGGTTCATCGAGACTGATCTCAGATTTATCACAGCCTGGTTAGAATTATTAATGATTTTCAATTTGTAAATCCAATGCCAGCATGTCCAAGTGCTCTCAGCAAAATCACAGAGAGCTGACAGGGAGATTTTGCTCAATCCATAGTTTTCAGCTATTACAAGATTTTTCTGGTTAACTCTCTGCCGCCCGGCGCGGGCGCGCCAGCCCGGCGCACAAAGGCATTGTTCTGCGGCGGCACAAAGGAGGCGCGTCCCGGGCACCACCGCATGAATCACGGCCCGAATGGCCATGAAACACATGGCGTCAACAGGAATGAATGATCTGACTTTTACAGGCTCCTACTGAAGACCCTTAAAGACTTAAATTATAATGAGAAGAAAAGCTGATCTAAGCCAAAACAGACGGGCTTGGGTAGTTTTTCCCTACAATTCATCACAAGAGCAGATGAAAGGGAGGCAGGGGCAAAGAAAAAAGCACAGGCACGTCTCCATCCCTCAGCAGCCTTGCAGGAATATCTCCGGAGAAGAAAGAACACCTTGGGTAAATAGTTACAAACTCCAGAACCCGCGCAGCATATTTATTTCCCAATTTATGGGATAATTGTCCCACCACTAAAGGGAAGGATTAGAGGGAGACTTGGATACTAAAATTTTCCCTACAGTAGCAAGCTGGCTGTGACTCAGGAGCAGGGTGTGCAGGGTCTGTGCCACCGTACCTGCCCTGTCACGGTGGCAAGTGTCACCGAGGGGATGCTGCAGATGTCACCCGCTGGTTCCTTCAGGACCAGCATTGCCATTTTTTTAAAGACAGCTAAAGGAAAACTGTCATGATTCATCCTTAGGCTGCAGACAGCTAAATTATTATTTACTTCAAAAAATTCTCTCTCTAGTGTGCCTAAGATACTGAATTTTCAAGACTTTAGGCTTGCTCAGGGTCTGCACCGCAGCCGTGAAGCCCCAGGTCCCCCAGGAGTCGGCACGGCTCCGGCTGCTTTGCCGGGGGTTTCCAGCCCCACGCCAGGCGGGTGCACGGCAGTGCCGACAGCGGGGCCGGCACGGTGCATGGGGGCAGGTGGGGCCCCCCCTGCCCTGCCTGCATCCCACCCAGCCCCATTCTGCGCTCCCCCCAGCCGAGCAGCACAACTTCACTCGCTTCCCCTTCCAACTAGGTTTGGCCTTTTCATCTTTAAGTTTTGCAAACTGTCTTCCAAAACCAGAAAGGAAAATTTTAATTTCATGTCTGGAAAAGCGATGGCAAGGCCCTGCTCCCGCTGCCTCTCCCGGCGGTTGGGGCGGTGGGTCTCGATGCTGAACCGCTTTGCCTGTGCCTCTGTCTGACACGCCAGCCAAGCTGCCGGCTCTTCCTCCCAGGATCACTCAGATTTGTTAAAAAAGGAAACTTGGGCTGTGGGGCATGGTGGGGGCTGTTTTAAATGACTCCTGCTTTTGAATCCACATCCAGGCAGGATAAAATAGCTGCGCAGCTCCAGACCGTGTCGAGGAGCAGGACTTGCGGGTACTACCTCAGCCTCTGAGTCCATTTTAGTATCATGCTGCAGGGAAATCAGGGAGACAAAATTTCAAGTAGGATAAAATTCCATTAATCCTCCGGGCCGGAACTGCTGTGGCTGCTGTGCTTCACAGAGCGCTTGGGTTCCTTGAGAGAGGCAGTGTCTAGTTTTTCCTCAAGTACTCCACCTTAATTGGGCAGGTAAAACTCTATAATTAGGGACCTTAACTGGGGAATTTTTCTAATCCATCATATCTGCTCCATTATTCAACTCTATCAAATCCACGCATGCAAGGAGAAGCAGGACATTCTTCACAACACTGTCAATATTAACGTCTTTCCAATTACAGAGCATTATAATGGCAATCTAATGAGGAACTGTGACATGCTGGCTGCAACTCCTAACTTTTGATTAAAGCCTCCTTCAAGATTCTCCCCTTTAATTTATGGCATAGGGCTGTCCAGGCGGGGTAAGGAAACACTGGGAGCTGGGGAGCCTCCAGCGCATGCTCCGGGCACCCCGGGAGTCCCCGCAGCCCCAGCGTTCTGCCGACCCGGCGAGCCGCACCAGGGCCAGCCCCAGCAGTGCCTTTCCCTCCATGCCTCTCCCACCAGGAGCCTGGCCACGGCCCCATCCCAGCCGGCCCCACCAACACCAGTGCTAGCAGAGCAGCTCCTGTCACCCCAGGACACCTCCTGCAGGAGAGAGGGACGGGCATCTTCCCCTCTGACAGTGACTGACATTTCTATCCGCCCCAGGCTCTGCCAGCAGCCTCCCAGTTTATCTGCTCGCGTCCCCGCAGCCTCGACACCAGGAAATGAATTTCCAAACTGATGAAGATACCTTGCTGCTACACTGATCTCCCAGATGAGACACGGCTCCATGCGAGGACCAAGGCACTCAGCGGTGTGTCTAGATAGGCAGAGGCCAGAGCAGCCGGTTGATGTTTCTCGTGTTAGCAGGAGTCAGCCCCACACTTCATCTGCTCCTGACCCTGCTCTGCCGCTGCCACCCCGAGAGCCCGGAGTCGCAGCAGCGGTGCGAGGGGCAGCCCTGCAGCTCGTGGGTGCTCCCTCCCCACCTGGCTTTTTCCCATTGCGTCCTTTCCAGATGCCATCCAAACCCAGAAGCACAAGCAGACTTGCTTTCTGGTGTTCTAGCAGAGTAGTTATTGCAGTTTCAAAGCAATTTTTTTTTTCATTTTTAGATCCTTTCTCAAGTATCTAACTGAACTACCAAGTATCCAGAACTAAATGCAAGAAACATGGTTCTGTCTAGCCCTGTAGAGCTCCTTTTACTTTTTTTGTTCTCTGATGTGTCACTTCTTCACGTGACCCAAATATTTGCTTGCTCCCGCATTACATGGCAGGAGCACGGCTAATTTACTGCCCACAGTCAGCCAGCCCCTCTTCCAGCAGTTCTGCTTCCTGGATTTCTTTGGGATCTTTGAATCTCTGCAGATGGAAAGGTCTATTTTAGAAGCCATACTTTGCAAATTGCTGCCACATTATACATTTCAACTAATGCAGCCTTTGCTGATTTCTCTTTAAAACGTGAGTGTCAGTTACTTCAAAGCAACGTGAACAATGAGAAAGACGGCTTTAGAAAGAGAACCACCTTTACACAGGCAGCATGTGAGAAACGGGATGAGGTCAGAGAAAATTTGCTAATAAGTAATGTGAAGGGAGCAGCTTTAATGCACTGTGCTCACCCATCAACCATGTTCTTGCCCCAGCACACAGCACGCCTGGATACTTGCTGCTCCACGAGAGCCCAACCTCTTGCGGCAGCTCTGGTGCCAAGGAGACCCGGGTGGGGTCACTGTCGCCAGCGGAGCAATGTCAGCAGCCTCCCAGCGCTGTTGCAATACCGGCTCCTTCTCCAGACACCAGCGTTTGGACGGTGTCAACACTGCCAGTGACAAGGTGGAAAGAGCGGCCGGGAGGCTGTGGCCATCACCCATTGCTGCTGAATCTTCTGCCTGGGATCGCACCACAGACCACCTCTGGGCACAGGGTGAGACCTGCCCTAGTCCTGACGGCACAGACAGATGTGTGGAGCACCATTGCAGTGTCATACCCAGGTTTGCACCCACCCAGCACAGTTCACCCGTCTCCCGACGAGGAAAGGAGCCATGCTGGACCTTGTTCTTACCAACAAGGAAGGGCTGGTTGACAGTGTCAAACTCAAGGGTAGCCTGGGCTGTAGTGACCATGAAATGGTTGAGTTTGAAATCCTCAAGGCAATGAGGAAGGTGCGCAGCAGGCTGACGACCCTGGACTTCAGGAGAGCCGACTTTGGCCTCTTGAAGAATCTGCTTGGTATGGTGCCGTGGGATGAAGCGCTGGAAGGAAGAGGGGTCCAAGAGAGTTGGTTAATGTTCAAGGACCACCTCCTCCAAGCACAGCAGCAATGCATTCCTACAAAGAGGAAGGCAGGCAGAAAAGCCAGGAGGCCTGCGTGGATGAACAAGGAGCTCCTGGAAGTGACCAAAAGAAAAAAGGAGGCCTGCAGGGAGTGGAGACAGGGGCGGGTAGCCTGGGAGGATTACAGAGGAATCGTTCAAGCAGCCAGAGAGCGGGTTAGACAAGCTAAAGCCCAGTTAGAACTAAATCTGGCCAGGGACATTAAGACAAACAAAAAATCCTTCTATAGGAGAGAAGAAACACTAGGGAAAATGTAGGCCCTCTCCAGAAGGAAACGCAAGAACTGGTTACCCGGGACAGTGACAGAGCTGAGGTACTCAATGACTTTTTTGCCTCAGTCTTCACGGACAAGGACAGCAGCCGCACTGCCCAAGACGCAGATTGCAAAGGAGAGGATTGGGAAAATGGAGCACTGCCCACTGTAGATGAAGATAAAGTGAGAGACCACCTGAGGAACCTGAAGGTACACAAGTCCATGGGACCTGATGAGATACATCCGCGGGTCCTGAGGGAACTGGCAGATCAAGTCACGAAGCCACTAGCCATCATATTTGAGAAGTCGTGGCAATCTGGCGAGGTTCCTGACGACTGGAAAAGGGGAAACATAACCCCTGTTTTCAAAAAGGGAAACAAGGAAGACCCGGGGAACTACAGGCCAGTCAGTCTCACCTCTGTGCCTGGCAAGATCATGGAGCAGATCCTCCTGGAAACTCTGCTGAGACACATAGAAAACAAGGAGGTGATTGGCGAGAGCCAACATGGCGTCACCAAGGGCAAGTCATGCCTGACAAATTTGGTGGCCTTCTACGAAGGGGTTACAGCGGCAGTGGACAAGGGATCTACTGATGTCATCTACCTGGACTTGTGCAAAGCGTTTGACACTGTCCCACACGGTATCCTGGTCTCTAAATTGAAGAGACATGGATTCGATAAATGGACCACTCGGTGGATAAAGAACTGGCTGGACGGTCGCACTCAAAGAGTTGCGGTCAACAGCTCGGTGTCCAACTGGAGAGCAGTGACGAGTGGCATTCCTCAGGGGTCGGTACTGGGACCTGTACTATTCAACATCTTTGTCAGCGACATGGACAGTGGGGTAGAGTGCACCCTCAGTAAGTTTGCTGATGATACCAAGCTGTTTGGCGAAGCAGACACGCTGGAGGGGAGGGATGCCATCCAGAGGGACCTGGACAGGCTGGAGAGGTGGGCCCACGCCAACCTCATGCAGTTCAACCAGGCCAAGGGCAAGGTCCTACATCTGGGTCGGGGCAATCCCAAGCACAAATACAGGCTCGGCGGGGAATGGCTGGAGAGCAGCCCTGTGGAGAGGGACCTGGGGGTGCTGATTGCTGAGAAGCTCGACATGAGCCAGCAATGTGCGATCGCAGCCCAGAAGGCCAACCGTATCCTGGGCTGCATCAGAAGTGTGGCCAGCAGGTCAAGGGAGGTGATTCTGCCCCTCTACTCCGCTCTCGTGAGACCCCACCTGGAGTACTGCATCCAGCTCTGGAGTCCCCAACATAAGAAGGACATGGACCTGCTTGAGCATGTCCACAGGAGAGCCACGAGGATGATCCGAGGGCTGGAGCACCTCTCCTATGAGGAGAGGCTGAGAGAGTTGGGGCTGTTCAGCCTGGAGAAGAGAAGGCTCCGGGGAGATCTTATTGCAGCTTTCCAGTACCTAAAGGGGCTACAGGAGAGCTGGGGAAGGACTTTTTACTAGGGCATGTAGTGATAGGACGAGGGGGAATGGCTTTAAACTGGAAGAGGGCAGGTTTAGATTAAACATTAGGAAGAAGTTTTTCACTTTAAGGGTAGTAAGGCACTGGAACAGGTTGCCCAGAGAGGTTGTTGAAGCTCCGTCCCTGGAGGTATTCAAGGCCAGGCTGGACGTGGCCTTGGGCAACCTGGTCTAGTGGGAGGTGTCCCAGCCTATGGCAGGGGGTTGGAACTCGATGATCTTCAAGGTCCCTTCCAACCTAAACCATTCTATGACTCTATGATTCTATGATAAAGCAGCACAGGGAAAGCCCAGGTGTGTCCCCACACCATCCACACGCTCCAGGAGGATACACCAGTGCCTGCTGTGGCCTCTGCAAAGTCCCTTGTGAAGGTCTATAGTCAAAGCCCCACATGCAGTTTGGCAGCAAGATATGCCATGTTGTAACCTCTGAGTGCTTAAGGGGAAGAGGCAGAGGCACAGATACGCCCCAGGAAACCTCTGCAGCGCTACGGGGTCCAGCCCCTCCGCTGGCTTTGTTCTCTGATGCCTGCTTGGGCTCCTTTCAGCTGACAAGGGAAGAGTGTGAGTTGTTGATACTGCGGCTGAAAAAGGGGGTTTATTAAAATATTCTTCTGACAGGTTCATTTTCTGAATTCCTCTGGATTATTTCCAGCATTCCAGTTCCATCAGAAAATGCTCTTTTCAGGGGCTGGGGAGAGACTGTGAGTCATTTCTTCCCTTTTCTTCTCATTTAGATGGGAAAGGTTAATCCTTTGAAAGTCTGAAACAGCCACAACTAACTGCAAGGGAGAGTGCTGCTGCACAATGCAAGAGAAGTGCTTGGCCAGAGCAATATCTTGAGAAACTGTAATCCTGCAAGAGAAGTCATAATAACAGAGGGAATAAATTGTCACAGCTGTAGCCGCTGTTGCCATTGGTGTGTTTGAGTTCTGTATGTGGTGTTGCAGCCACGGCCGGGCTATAAGGACTCCCCTCCTCTTGCAGGGGAGAGGGCTGCTGCAGGGTGCTCACCCTTGGCGAGGTGGGTGACATCATCTCATGGACCCAATTCACCCCGAAGCACCCAGAGGAGCAGTGTGATCCCAGCAATCAAAGGAATGCTGGTCACCTTTTGCAATTACGCTTTTTCATCAAACTTTTTAAAAAGTCCCAGTCTGGATAAACTCAAAATTACCATATGCTCAACTAGAGATTTCCTAGAATCATGGAATCCCAGAATAGTTTGGGTTGGAAGGGACCTTAAAGCTCACCTCGTTCCACCCCCTGCCCTGGGCAGGGACACCTCCCACCAGCCCAGGGTGCTCCAAGCCCCGTCCAACCCGGCCTTGAACACCTCCAGGGATGGGGCAGCCACAGCTTCTCTGGGCAACCTGCGCCAGGGGCTCACCGCCCGCACAGGCAACAATTTCTCCCTTATACCTAGTCTGAATCTGCCTTCTTTCAGTGTAAAACCATTCCCCCTCGTCCCATCGCTCCCCTCCCTGATCAGGAGTCCCTCCCCAGCTCTCCTGGAGCCCCTTTAGGCACTGGAAGGGGCTCTGAGGTCTCCGCGGAGCCTTCTCCTCTCCAGGCTGCACACCCCCTCTCCCAGCCTCTCCTCCCCGCAGAGGGGCTCAGCCCTCGCAGCATCTCCGGGCCCTCCTCTGGCCCCGCTCCAACAGCTCCGTGTCCTTCTGCTGTTGGGCCCCCCTGAGCTGGAGGCAGCGCTGCAGGGGGGGCTCCCCAGAGCACAGCAGAGGGGCACAATCCCCCCTCGCCTGCTGGCCACGCTGCTGGGGATGCAGCCCAGGATGGCGGGGGCTCGCTGGGCTGCCAGCGCACATTGCCGGCTCCTGGTGAACTTCTCATCAACCAATACCTCCAAGTCCTTCTCCTCAGAGCATTTGTCCTCAGAGACATTTGTCTCTGTGAGGCCTTTCACACCTTTACAGAGGAATTTGTGTGTCATGCATAACCAGAAAACAGTGAAAGACCATCAGGTTTGCATCAGGACTAACAATGGATGTGAGGCCAAATGGCCCTGTTGGCGGCAGCACATTTACCCATCATGTGGAGCCAACTCCAAGGCTGTGCAGGGAGTCCATTGCAAGAGCGACCCAGGGAGCAGCAGCTGGAACCGCGGGTCCTGCGGCCCAGCATCGCATCCAGGAACCACGTTCAGATACTCGCCAAAGGGCCTCCTGCGCTGCGGCTGGCAGGACCCCAGCAGCGATGCTCTCCCAGCCGGCCCTCGTCCCTGGGGCATCGCCCACGCTCTGCAGCGGGCTTTGGCGGGTCCTCCGCTTGCCGGTGCTGGTGTTCCTCCATCAGGTCCGGGGAGCCAGGTCCCACGGGAGCCCGAAGCAGCAACAAGCCCTCTGCCCCAGAGCTGGGGCCGGGGGTGAGACACAGCACGGGGCATCCCCACAGCCCAGGGGGGCAGGGGCTGGTGCCCACCCCTCCGCTGCTCCACTAACGAGCCAATGCCCGCCCCTCGGCTGCTCCGTTAACGAGCCAGCACCGACGCCTCTTTCCGGAACAAACGTGATTCCAATTGAAAACTAACATGACAACAGGCGCACACGGTAATAACCCAGTGAGGAGACATGGCTCTCAAGACATCTACAGACTCCAGATTAAATGAAATTTTGACAGAGAAAAATATGTATTGGCAACATTTCTTGATCCACAATTCAAAGAGAAAATTGAAACCATATTTCCGTAAGAATCAGACGCTGGAAAGAAGTTCTTAATAAACAAAAAGAGACAGGTCATGTAATTCACTCCCTTTTCCTCTTTTTCATTTGTTGGCCAGTAACTATTAAAAGTCAAGGGAAGAAGGTTTCTAACTGAAAATTTGTACTTGAACCTGACAGACAAAACAACTTGGAAGGAAGTTTCCCAGCTGCAAGTCAGAATATTTATGTCCGGAGATGTAAGGAACATTTCAAAACATTAAACAATTTGCAGGAAAAAAGCTGCTGGTTTTGGGCTGAGATTGTCTGGTTTACAGACTCTGCTCCATCTCACTTTTGAAAAACAAAGGCTGCAAAAACCAGAGTTGGAGAGAATGGATGTGGACTTCTCTTCTTGTTTGTTTAGGGACAAATTAAATGTTACCTCTTGGAAGATGGTCAGGACATTGGTGGCTTGTTGCAGCCCTGTTTAAATGGGACAGCTTGCCTAGCAAGTCAAACACATTTACGTGGGAGTGACTCAGGTATGTGTCCTGCTAGAAGATCCCTGCGTGGGGGTAATTTCACTCAAGAGCCAGTGCTCTAAGCTCAGAATGTTTTTCCCTGGATTTTCTGCTCTAATTATTCCCAGGATGTAGGGCTTTGGCAGTATCTTGGTTTGAAACACTAGACACACACGAGTGCAGGCTGAAGAGTAAGGATGTGGCCGTACGCAAACACCCAGCACAGGCGTTAGGGACAGGCGCTTTCTGGAGACAGAGCCACGCACCGGGCTGGCAGAGGCAGCCTCTTCTCCGAGGATGCCAAGTGCTCGCATAGAATCACAGAATGGTTTGAGTTGGAAAGGACCTTAAAGACCACCTAGTTCCAACTCCCCTGCCCTGGGCAGGGACACCTCCCCCCCAGCCCAGGTTGCTCCAAGCCCCGTCCAACCCGGCCTTGGACACCTCCAGGGATGGGGCAGCCACAGCTTCTCGGGGCAACCTGCGCCAGAAGCTCACCACCCTCACAGTCAAGAAGTTCTGAGGGTGGTGAGACAATGATGAGACATCACTTCGTAGGCAGCAAAATCTCCCCAAGGCAGTGGGTAACTCCTTCCCCCATGTGTCCCCTGTCCTAGCGCAGAGGAGCATCTCTGCAGAGGGAAGGGTTAGGTGATGCAATTCCTGGTCTTGTTATTGCTGCTTACAAGAGAAATATTGCTCCCTTCTTCCAGTGCCAGCCTGGAGACCCGGGGCCGGGGGGGAACTCTGGACCCCCTGGGCAGAAAGGAGCCCCGTCTTGGGCAGCATCAACTCCCGTTCACGTGTCCCCACAGGCTGTGGAGCCGGAGCTGTCGCTGCAGCCCCAGGCAGGGAGCCCTCCTCCCCTCGTGCAGCTCGGGGCGGCTGTGGGCCACGGCGAAGGCAATGGCGCGGGGCCGTCTGCACTGTGTCCGAGCCCTGGCCGGGGGAAGGAGGCCGTGACGTCTGCCACGGGGAATGAGAGCTCCTGGCCAAAGAGAAGGAAAAACAGAGGAGAGAAGAGCCTGGTGTCAAAACTAAAAAGGAAAACTTTGGATTGAGGGTTTTTGCTGCTGTTTTTCTGTTGCATGAGAAATATAAAGCTAAAAACTATTGGAAAGCCCCTTAGCAGAGCTGCCAAGGGGAGAGAGGTGGCAGCTACTGCAGCACACAGCTCCGGTGCGTGCCCAGCTCCAACAGCCCCCATGGCGGGATCTAGGATGGGGACTCATGCATGGGCTGCAAGGCAGGCACGGCACCGTGTGCCGATCCAGTGAAACAATTCATTTGCAGAGTAGCCAAACATTTGCTTTTGCATTATGTTTTCACCGAAAATGGCTTATTCCAAAATGAAGATTTTCTGAGAAAAATAGTGTCTTTCAAGATTATTTTTGTTCCAAATTTTGTGGATCTAGATCTGGGGTTTGGCATTGCATTTTTTTCTGGTTTGAGAAGTCTCCTCCTTCCTCCTGAGTGAGAGCTGGAGGAAAAAGCACGGAAACAGGGTGAATAAAAAACCCAGTTTGTGGAAATCCTTAGGGAAAACCCCACAGAAGATACATCTGAAGGTGCCCAGCTGTGCAGAGATTCATTTTTCCAGCTTCCCAGATGAGGAGGAGCAGAGCAGCGCCCATGGGAGGAGTTGCTCCCGGGGGCCAGTGTTTGCTCCGGGATGGGAGCCTCAGCCCGCGACCTCTCAGACCCTCACCAGCCGCTGGCCCAGCCACTGGTTGCACGAGGTGAGCCATGCTGGTGTTGGAGCTGGCGGCTGGGCCCTCCCGTGCCGCAGAGTGACATGAATTGGCGTATGACAGTGACAGAAAATGGAAAAGAATGGCCCCGCAAATGCAGTTACAAGAGAAAGGCAAATTGATTTAGTGGACATATGAGTATTTTTGAGAGAGAAAGCAAGAGAGCTGCCTGACATATTCCAAGATACCCTACGATTGCTTCTCTTAAGGAGATGTCATTCAGATTTTCCTGAACTAGCCTTTAAATTACAGTTCTATAAATAGATAGGACACTGGCAGTATTTACAGTATGAGCATCAGGTGAAAAACTACAGCTTCTGCAGCGTCTGCTCATCTCACCTTGTATCTGCCCTGCTGGAGGTTAACTCTTATTTCCATGTTAATGCCGTCTCAATCCCAATGACTGCCATTTGTCAAATTAACATTCATTTCAACAACCCAAAAGTGAGAGCTTTTAAACATTAATTCACAACTATGAGCTCTTCTCAGCACATTATTATGTTACTGTGATGAAACAAACTGCCTATGGAAAGATATAGATCCTACTGGAAATGTTGGCACTGCAGACGAGAGAGGAAGCCCATTACGGAGGCAGAGCTAATGTGGGCTCCCGCGGCGAGGGCAGAGGCACCCGCGCACCGGTGCTGGCAGAGGTGGAAGTAAAGGGAGCCGGGAGCCGGCAGAGCTGCTACCCAGGCACGCACTGCTGGGTCAGGGCATCCCCAGGTTTCCCTGCGAAGCGTGGGGGTCGAGAGCCCCCCAGCCCAGCTGGGAACGCGGGCTTGCCTGGCTCGAGGGCTTCCTCTCCTTCCCGCAACGGCATTCCTGGGAAGCGGCTTGCTGAGCACCCGGTCCTGCTGCTGTGCTAGCATGAGTACTTCCACGGCAAGAGATTACCATCTGAAACATTTAAATCTGTGCTATTTTGAGTTTGCAATTATTCCAGCTCTCACAATGACTGATCAATGTGCTGTCTCCGATTAATAAGACAAATTAGGGGAAGGGCATTCCTACGACAATGGTTGACGAGGGCCGCTGCCGCCGCGTCCTGCGGCGTGTGTGTAGGTGCAGACAAAGGCAGGAAGGGGCGTCAGCACCCAATGTCCCCTGGGACTTCCCTTGCGTGGAGCTGCGCTTCTCCCCGCGCACGTGCGCTTTCCTCCTGCCCAGGTGGTGAAGCCCATGGCCTCATCGCTGCCCTTCTGCTGCCTGTCTCACGGGAGGAGCCACAGCGCTTCCAAAAAATGCCATGGTGAAGAGCAGCAAGGCACGTACGGTTCCTACAGCCACACACCCCAGGCAGTCCCTGCTGGGAGCACCCAGCGGGTGAGGTGGGATATGCCGGACACGGAGGGACACCTGCCACCCTTTAGCTCGTGAACACCGACAGCCCCTCGCAGCCTGTGCGGAGGCCACCGGCCGCTTCCCACGGCCTCGGTACTGCAGGGGATGCTCAGCAGAGCTCCGTCCCCTCCATCACCCTCCTGCGCATCGAACACCACGCGGTCTAGGCTGTCACCAGGGGCTGGTGCTGCCCTCCCTCCTGCCGGCACGTCCTGCGACCCCTCCCCGACACCTCAACCCTCCCATCCTGTTTTCCAGAGCCTAGTTTTAGTTTTAGTGAGCTTAAGAGATGAGCCGAACTCAGAGGCAGTCTCTGGAGGCGCGTGCCAACGGTGCAGCAGAACAGGATTTCCTCTCGCCTCTCAGAATGGGGCTGAGACCGGAGGGTTCACCAGGGACACTAAAGGTGCTGCTTCCTCTCCAGGACCGATCTCCGTGCCCGCCATGGGTCCCACGGGGGTCTGCCACGGGTGGGTGCTGCTGCGTGGGAGCACAGCCCACCAAACCCCCTCTGCAGGTGCTGCCGTGGCTCCAGCGCTCGGCTCGGGATGGCCTGAACTTCAGGCTGGCTGGAGGAAAACGGATGTGCTCAACAGGCTGGTGAGAGGCTCAGCCCAGAACCTGCTGGGACTGGCGGTGGGAGGAAAGGACACCAGGCAGGGCCACCAAGTGCCGCGGTCCCATGTGCCTGGAGGGTGCGGGGTGCTGGGTGCTGCCGGGGCAGGGGGCCAGAGCTCAGCCCCGCTGTCCTGCGGCCGGGGTGAGCTGCCGCCGTCCCGCCTGCCCGGAGCGGCCGTGGGCAGGGCAGGCACGCTGCGGCTCTCCGCCATGCGGCGCCAGGGCCGGGAGAGCCCGTCCCACATCTGGTCTCCTGATTTTTCTGAGGGTCTATCTCCCCAAATAAGCAAAGACAGATACCTACAACTCAACTGCATCTAGAATAATACATGGCTCCTAACTGAATACAAGGCTGTAATTCAATCAAGATGTTCTGCTGACACTATAAACTGGGAGAGCGACTCAAAGCAGCGTGTATAAATGCCAGCAAAACTCCGAGACTGAATTACAGCTGTACTGTTGCGCCAGACACCGTCGTGGCTCAAACACAGGGGAACAAAGTCCTCTTTGTTAAACTAATTATTTTACTACATATAAGGAAAGGACAGAAAGGACCTGTTAAATATTTACCGTTTCAGGCCTGTTCCTCGTAGGACATTTTTTCGTATGTTGTTGATATAAGCTGTTATGTGCAGCAGTTAAATCTGCCTATAAAAATGGAAAGGTTTGAAGTGTGCATGACATATTTCAGGGGGACCGGGTGACTCAGGGGGTTGGTAATGGAGCACGCAGCCTTTCACCTCTGGAGCGCTGGTTTGAATCCAAAAGCCATTACCATCTGGAGGTTGTTTGGCGGCATCCCTGCTATGAGTTGGGCTGTTCTCGGTCCTAAGGACCCAGCACTCACTTGGCAAAAATGTCCCCTGTGCTGGCACGGTGCCTGCTCATCCCGTCGGAGGGGCGAGGGAGGGCAGGGGAAGGGGCACGAGCTCTCCCTGCTCCCTTCAGGAGTCCTCAGGACAAACGCAGCCCATCATTGCTCACCAGGGAGTCACACTGCTGCATCCCACAGGGGACAGGAGAGCTCATGACACCCTGAAAAACAGAGCGCCCTGACACCGGGAGGGGACAGCCCGAGAGCGCCCAAGCGGCGGTGGCAGGGCAGCAGCTCTGGTGAGCACTGGTGTCCCCATCCCACTGTGGCTTCCAGGGAGCGGAGCATGGGAGCCCCATGTCCCATCGGCGCAGGCCAGTGTGACCAGGGGAGCTCGGCACCGGAGGAGAGTTTGGAAAACCCGTTGCCATGGAAACAGCTGTTTGCTGCATGGAAAAGCGTGCAGTGGTGCTTGGGCACTGCCACCCCGGTGAGGGCACCACCAGCCAGAGGGAGACACCGCACCGGTGCCCGGCTGAAACACCCAGGGAGAGGACATGGGATGTACCCAGCCAGTCTGGCGCAGGTGGCGCACGGCACCGTGGCTCGGGCAGAGGCTCCGGCAGAAATGCAGACCTGCAGGAAAGTTGTGGCAATATCTGAAAGTGCCAGGAACACGTCATCACTCGCCTGGCCGTGGAAAATGGGGACACCCAACAGCTGAGACCCCTGGCTGTGAGCTGCTTCGTCGGTCCCTCAACACACTGTGTCCAGAGCTCCTGTATTAAAATCAACGCGTTCCAGAGCAGACCCTGCAGTGGCTGGGCAGTCGTGGGCAGGCAGGCTCACCGGGCGCTGCCGGGAGCCCAGCGCTGCTCTGTGGGGCAGCCGCCACGCGCTCCCGGCCACCGAGACCCTGGGAGTGCGTCCCACCGGCAGCGGTGGCACTGCAGCCTCCTGGTGACATCTCCTGATGGCTGACCCTCTCCATGAAGATTAATGGAAAGCGTCTGCCTCCGATGGTGCTGCCGATTCAGTCTGTCTGGCTGCTAAGAAAATGAGACCACCATCCCCAGCCCACCGCAGGGAAAAGGTTGCTGCTTCGCCCCAAAAGGGAGAGAGGCTTGGCAGCCCGCTGCTCAGGGTGGGGGTTTTCCTAAGGAGAAGCTCAAATTCTGTAGATCTCAGCAAAAATTGCGGGAAGGACTCAAATATGCAGAAAGCACTGATTTTCCACGTGGATGCATTGCCATTAGCCCTGCCCATTAATTAGAATAATGCTAATTGTTATGATAATGATAATTATATACACTACTTCATATTTACTGAGGTCGGAAATATTTAAAACAAACCCTTGCAAAAGCTGCGTGCTTTTATCAAAGCCAGTAATGTCTTAGGTAACATTTTTAAATGCCAAATTTTCTATGAAAACGTATATTTATATCAACAAAATTAAATTTCAGCTTAAGCTTCTTATTATAAATAAAAGAAAATAAGTCAATAAAACAATAAATATCTAACTGAATGAAGCAGAAATTATATCCAATTATATTTTCTTTAAAACCCAATTTATCTGCCAATATTTTCTTTAAATGCTCATGTTACTTTTTCACTTACTAACAATAAATGCCTGGATGCATTTCAAAGTGGTGCCTTTTCTATTATTTCATTTCCTGGAGTCCTCGGCTTGAAAGGACATTAATAGCACACTATAAATAAAAAAAAGTTACTTAAGGATTTACAGCTGAGGATTTCTATGGAAACAAACCGAAGAGGGGAGTTTGCATCAGTGTGGGGGTGGTGGATGGAAACAAAGAGCACACACTGAAAATAGCAAAGAAAGTTCAGCTGCCACATGGCAACCCGGGGGCCTCCTACCTGCGCCGGGCCCCGCGTCCCAGGGGGCGACCCGAGGCCGCGGGGGCCGTGCGGGTACCCCGGCGGAGGGTGGGCACTGCTGGCAGCCCCGTGGGCCGTGGTGCTGCTCTGGCACGGAAACACCCACGGGAGAGGGGGCAGTTTGGGGTGCCGGGAGGGGGTTGCTGCTGGAGCCCCTGTGTCTGCCCAAGATGAGAGTCATGGTAAAGCCACAGGGACGGTCCCACGCGCTGGGACGCCGCGGGACGCTGGGACACCACAGGACACTGGGATGCCGCAGCCTTGGGCCATCTCTGCCCTCAGTGCTTGCCCACGCTCCGAGCGTCTGAGCATCAGCCGGCGGCGAGGAACGACTCCATCACCAGCCCTCTCGCAAATGGGAAGCGGATTTCCAAGTGAGAGGGACCAAAATGACTTGCATAACATAGGAAACAATTCAACAATCAAAAAATCTTTCACCACTTAATAGGATTTTATAAATTGAATTATCTCTTTAAGCGCTGACAGTCCTAGCCTATCAATCAATTAGGGGATGCCAGGCTCAAGCCTACAGACTCCCTCAGTGGGAGCGTGCTGCTGTCGGTGTGCTGCTCTCGGGGCACCATGCTTTCCTGACGTCCCCGCGCCCCCCGTGAAGGCCGGGCAGTGCCAGGGGCCGGGGGGCTCCCTCTGCCCAGGGCAATGGTCCCGCGGGACAGCCCTGCTCCAGCCCCATCCTCCCAGCTGGGGCCATGTCTGGGACGTGTGGCGAGAGGCGGCACCCAGGGCCTCGCTGGAAGACACAGGGTCGGCCTGGCACCCCTGTCTGGCGTTGGCACCCCAGAAACAGATGAAAGGGGGGGGCGCGAGCAGGACCCTGCAGCCTCCGACTGCCAGCCCAGGCACCCGCCTCCAGCTCTGCACGGCTGCCTGGTAGTGCGACATCTCCGAACGGCGCAGAAATGGGCTCTTCTCTCCAGCACAAGATGTAAGCCCCGTGCCCCACGCCACTTCAGCATGGGGTGTTTCCACCATTTTACAATGTCTGAACTTGAGGTTTTTATTTCTGCTGTCCCTGCTCACGGCCAGCCCCAGCACGTTGGGTGTTTCACCAACGAATTGCGAGCTGCAAAAAGGGATGAAAGAGCTTGTAATGAAACATGTTAATTATTTGTTATGAATATATTTTGCAGCTAAAACGTCCTTTCAGTCCTTCATAACTTGTATTTGCAGCAGCCGCTGGGCAGCGGGGCACTGCTCATGCCATAAGGTCAGGCCAAGGGGGCCAAATCCAGATCTCATGGCTCTGGAGCCGGACAAACCCAGGCACGGGCAGAGGCCCTGGTGACCTTTTTGTCATGAGTACAGTCTTTTTTGGTAACTTTCGTTTAGGTTTCTGCAATTTGCCTCTCCGCACTAAGTGTGTATTAATGCAGTAGGTGAAGCTTGCATTATTGATGGCGTGTAGGACCAGGTGTTCACAGACGAAAGGTTAGTTTATTAATCCACTGGGAGACCTTATGAAAAACAAATTCAGGTAAACAACATATTTTTCTTGACTGCTTTTCAAGATTTAAGGCAGGGATCCTGTTCTCAGAGTCTCTTTGACGCATTTCCATTGCACTCTGTTATTACATTCTTCAAAAAAGAGAGATTGCTTCTCGTGCCACGTTCTGGGGAGAGAGAAACCTAATTGAATCTGCTGCCCGTGTGCACTGGACAGCATCTCCTTCCCAGTTATGGATGGTCTTGAGAGTTACTAAAACACACGGTCAGGCCCATTTGAAAGATATTTTTCTGTTAGGGGACCTGCAGTATCAATGCCGTACCCCCTCCTCTCTGCCCCTCGGGCAGCCTGTGCCCATCAGCCCCATCTTCTCCATTTTTGTGCCCGCAGAGCCCAGCCCTTCCTGTCCGGCAGCCAGTTCTTCTGCACCAGGAGCAATTTTTATTGCGGCTTTTTTTTCTGCCAAGCCATGGTGGGGAAATGAGTTTCCAAGTGAACCCTCCTGTGCGCTCTCCCTCTGGCAGGGAGCTGGGGTGGTGAGGGGCTCTCCGGGACGGCACTGGTGCCTCCCACTCCCTGTGCCACCACAGTGCCACCTCCGTCCCCTCCCAGCGCTGCCCTGCCACCACGGGCTGCTGGACTTGACAGAGCAAAGCCACCAATCTGGAGGTCACTGCTGAGCCTGCCGGACACTCCGGCGCTGCCGGGAGGGACCAGCTCGCACACGGCTGCCTTGGGTCCGATGGGAACAAGGTGGTGCCTCATTTGGAGAGGAATTGGGCAGCGGAGTGCTGGGCACAGCGTGCGGCTGGCTCAGCCCTGCTGCCCTCCCTGTATGCTCCTCGTTTAACCTCTGAGCATGGTGTTCGGGAGAGAAAAATCCCTGTGCCCCATGTATGACCACCAGAACTTGATTAAGCACTGAACTTTAATTAATTGACTGGCTTGGAGTAATAAGGTTTGCCGATTCACTTTGCCCAATGAAGAAGTGAATAGTTAATTTACACGAACTGTCAGGTGTGAGGGCTGCCACCGTGCAAACAGACGCTCTCCTCCGCCATCAGTCAGGTGAGGTGCAGAGCACACGGGGGCCCGGCCCTCCACCACAGCCCCCACGCCCCCACCACCACTGCGATGCGTCCTGGGCCCCCCACAAGGCCCCGGCCCCGTGGCTGGAGCGGCTGCAAGTGGGTGAAGCTGGAGCACTCAGCAACCCGCTCCAGCTGAGCCGGCGGGGAGTCGCCGTTGTCCCCACTGGGTGCTGGGGGCCCTGGGGGACCCCTCTTGCACCCCTCCGGCCACCGCTCAGCCTGTGCTGCTGGTCCCGTGGGGAGAGCGCCGGGCGCGGGTGTTTGCCGTCGCTCACATGCAGTACACCGCTACTGGCATTTCCCCGCCAGCACTTGGGGGACCTTTCCAAATGTCAGCTTCCCATCCGGTTCAATTTCCATCCCGCGCCCCCGCAAATAAAGGTTCCAAGGTAAATCCCCCCTGCCCAGTGCGTGCCACGGATCAGAGCCGTGGTGGCCAGCGAGGAGCCGCGCATGTACAAAACCCTTCCCAGCAGCAACGGTCTCGGAGCAGAAGGGCAAGGCACCCGGAGCACGTGCCCTGCCTGTTTCTTCAGCGTGCATCTTCTGCTCTTTAAATTGATTGGCACTTTCTATTTGAGGAAAAATGAGTTCTTAAAATTGAAATACTGGTTATTGTTATGGTAATACAGCGAGGCTGCGGCAGAAGAGATTTTTAAGATACAAAAAAGGTTAGTTTAAATCAAGCGACTGATAGGTGAGTCTATATAAAGTGTTCAGGACTAATGAGTTCAGAGGTATCTAAGTATTGGGTCTGGCCCCCTTAATGCTGCTGATTCAAGCGGTGGGTGCAGGTAATAACCAAGATAACCTGAGGCCTCTGAGATCATTATTGCTTTATCACGTTTTGTATAAAATATTTTCGGCCTCATTTAGGATGTCAACCTCTATCAAACGCTTCCTTGCATTAAGAGCATGATGCATCCCTGCGACGTCAGCATACCTGGCACTTTCACCGTCTGCCGAGGGAGAAGCACTTGGGGTGCTGGGGAACCCTCTTAGGGGGACACGATGCTAAGCAGAAGATTTATCAATAATGTAACGAAAAAGTACCGACCCCATATTAGCATGACATAGTGACTGATTCCTAACATACGTTATTGGTTTCTCCCATCTTTACCTGAAATTAGTAATTTAGAGTCCATACCTTTATTTGGAAAATAATAGTACACACAGAATTATAAAAGTTTAATACACTCTCAGTAAAATGAAAAATGAGCGGTTATGATATTGTCTAACACTTTCAAATGTGTTTATTAATTCATGTTTTAAATCATAAGTTTCATTCTGCAGGAGAGTCATACACAGCAATAAGCAAGTTTTAAAATATTAATGAATAAACAATATTTCTCTATTGAAATATAACATGCTTCTTTGAACAATGTACCACCGGTAATAAATCACAACCAGCAGAAAATTGCATTTCATATTTAATACAACTTGAACTCTGCCTTTTTATAAATGATATCTTTTTTGTTTAATTGGCGTCAGTTCAGATCTAGCAGATTGCTAATAAAATTCTGGATTTCCATATTTAATGACGCGTGCTCTTTATGCTGAATTTTACCACAAAAAACACAGCCTTTTATTATCGTAATAGGTAGCATTAATAGGTGATCTCGTACCGCGAGCAACAGCCCCGTTTGCTCTCCCAAAGCCTCGCCTGGGCTCCCCAGCAGCGAGGGGCGCGGGAGGCAGCGTGCCGTCTGTGGGCGCTGCTGGTAGAGTGCGGCACACCACGGTGCCAGACTCTCGCTCCTCGGCGCGGGAAGCAGCAGCCTCGGCACGGGGAGCTGTGCCGGTGCCGGAGGAGTGCCCGCCGTCTGCACTCCTCTGCTTCCCCGAAGGCAGCAGGGCTGGACACATCGGGGCCGGAGCCCGCGTGCGGGTGTGCCTGCTCCCCTCTGGGTCTGCGCTCTTCTTCTGGAGAAGGGCACCACCGCCCCGGCAGCAGCTTTCGCCAGGTGAGCGGCTGGGTGGGCGGCCTCCCCTCCAGTGGGGAACGGACACCACCATAGATGCCTTGGAGCCACAGCAAGGGGGGACCCCTGAGCCCCTCCAGGTACCCCCCTTCTCCCAGGCACCATCCCCGGAGAGCTGAGCACGTTGGGGCGGTGGGAGGAGGAGGAGGAGGAGGATGACCCCTTCCTCACGCGGCCACTGGCCCGGAGGTGTGCTCCTCAGGGACGCCCGCGGGTCCCCACCGCCCCCAAGGGGAGCCACCACCCGCCCCAGGAAAGGTGGCTCACGTAGGCAGGCCATGGCCATGTGTGCCACGTACGCACCTGTGGCACCACCCCTACACGAGCATGCACGTCTGCACCCATGTTACTAGCCACAGAGGTGAATGAAATTAATTGGTTTTAATTAGCCTCTGTAAACAAGATCCTTAAATTTGTTGCCACATGAGGGTTTTGGCAGTCTCCAATAAATTAATCCTTTTTATTATATCAATGACAAGGAGATGATCAAATAGGCTTTGATATAGATTTTGGGATTTATCACCTAGTAGCACTCTGATATGCTTGAACTCTTTTTCCTGCTGCTGCTGCTGGAGGCAAAAATGAGGCTACAAACGGCATTTGCTTCCGAGCCGCTCGCAGGCGAAACGGGGGATTTGGTGACAAATGGATGGGGGACGCCAGGGAAACTTTGAAGAAAAGTTTGTCTTTGGGATTTGTTGGGAAAGTAGAGTTTTCAGTGGGTAGGGTCATGTGGGGAGGGATGTGGGGGCAAGGGAGATCCTGTAACGAGGCAGTAATTAGCATGTCGTGTCAGCCAGAGGCTGAGCTAAACTGGTAGCACCATCCCTGGCTTCACCTTCAATGCTGGGGCATATGGTGCCTTCGTCCAGCCATTCCTGCCGGCGAGCAGAGGATGGTGGAGGGCAGCACTGGCCCCTGCAAGCCCCGGGGCATGGGAGGGCTGGGGGCCATGAGGCTGCGTCCAGTGGGAGCCGGCTGTCCCAGCCATGCATAGCTGGTGTTGCCAAATGTCCTTTTGCTGGCCAACACCGGGCGTCCAGTCCTCCCCACTGCCTCGGATGCTGCGCCACCACCTTCCAAGAGCGCAGCACGTGTAGATGAGGGCAGGACCCTGGGGCTGTTGGGCTGTACTAAGCACGGCGTGGTCACCCACATGGCCTTAGCGAGGGCAGCAGGAGCCTGTCGGCTGCCATGTCACGGCACAGCAGCTACACCAAGACCTCCCGTGCTTATCCTACAGTCTCAGCCTGCGCCTGTTTCTCTCGGCACAGGCTCCCCATTAGCCCGGTCTGTGCACATCACTCCTCCCACCGTGCTGAGCCCGGGGGAACGGGCTTCACCGGTGCTGCGGGACACCTCAGCAGGGCTGGTGTCTGCAGCAGATTTGCTCTGGCATGTCACAGCTGATTTCCCGGCTACTGCTAGGACGCAGCCCAGCACCTACGGCTCAGCTGTCAGCATAGGTTTTAAATGCCGGTACCATCCTTCCCTGTCACCCGTTGCAGGAAGGTTGAGCAGCTTTGTACTTCAGGTGCATGGGGAAAATAAATCCGGCAGCAGATGGGCTGCCTGGGGTGCCCAGCGTGCCCGCAGGAGGCGAGCAGCACCCACGTCCCACCTGGAAAGCCCAGGAGACCAATTTAGCAGCCATGCTGTCCCTGACGTCCCCTCTCCACCACGAGTGCGACGGCTGGGGAGCTGCTGCACACAAAACCTTCTCCTGCTCTCCGCCACCAAGGGAAGGATAACTGGATGGGAATTCTAATCATATATTATATTACCGTGTCATATTAGACTAATAAAATCCTAATATGATACAGGAATGGGGAGCATATCATAACTCCTCTGTGGCTAATACAATGCATGCAATAAATCACTCCCAGGGCTTATCCTTAACAATTGTATCAGTGCTTTCTGTGTCATGCTGATAACTCAGTCCCTCTGATCTAATGGTTCACTTTTCTTCACAGTCCATATGGCAGTGACATTAAAGCTAATGAAATAAAATAAAATTTGCCAATCTTTGAAGAATTCCATTCTTTAAAAAGATGTATTTTATTAACACAAACTGGAAACATCTTCAGTTACTCGGAGTTATTTTTATCACATTGGAAATACATGGCACAGACAGTGGCATCAGCATCTTACATCCGACTCACGTGTGGTCTTTGCAAAAGACATCACTACAGGATAACACCGCGTCGCTCAGCCGAGCACACTTAATGCCGAGTTCGCACTGTCAGCAGAGTTGCCCCCACTGAACCAGTCCCATGGGGCATGGATTTTGCCATGCTGGAAGGTCACAATCTCCCCGACTCTTCCCTTCCTGGGCTGAGGTTCCTTTGTTGCACCCAAGGCCAGATACACCGGGCCGAGAGCTTGGCGTCTGAATGCCAGGGAGAGATCATCCTCTGCTTCGCTTTTGGCACAGGAAGGTTTGCTTTTCTTCATGGGGCTGGGAGAGGGCTGCAGGGCTTCTCCTTTAGCTCTGCGAGTCGCAATCTGTACGTCTGCCGGAGTGCCGGGCGCCGTTTCCCCCTGGCTGCAGGGCTTCTCATGCGCCCTCCTGCAGGACACCCCGGCCACCGGCAGCTCCTCAGTGCAGGTCAGACAGAGCTGGGGCTGGTCCCAAAAGTGGCTGGTCCAGCTGTGCACAGAGGAGCACCGTGGGTCTCTTCTCCAGACACCCTCATGCCGGTCACAGCCTCGTGATGCACAGTGTGGCGATGATGGTGGCCAGGGCCTTCGTCAGGATGGTGCTGGGCACAGGAGACGGCAATTCCTGGGACCTGCTGCAAATCCCCTGGCTGGTCCCGCTGTGCTCTGTGTGGGTCTCCGGGCTGGCACCTCCCAGGGCTGGCGAGAGCCATGGCCACAGGCCACAGGGCTGGTGGGCTTTGCTCCTCCGCCACCGTGGTGCATGGGGCTGCCGCGGCTCCGATCGCAGTGACACCCACGTGTGCCAACAGCTCAAACCTGGATGTGGGGAATGAGGGTCACGCCACTGAGCAGTCCCACGGGTGGGAGGGCTGAGGGTCTCCTCCCCACGCCAGGATGAGCGTGCGGTGCTGCGGCAGAGGTCCTGCACGGCTGAGGGCCGCAGCCCCCGACGGGAGTGTGTGTTCGGAGCAGGGATCCTCGCACGAGTCACTGTTCCTGCACAAGGCTCTGTCGGCCCTTCGGGATGTAGCTACTGGGTGAAACACAATACCATCAGCAGCATGATCCTAATACTGGTGCTTGCAGTAAACCTTTCTGATGTGTGATCAAGCCTCAAGGATAAGATGTTTATTATTTGCCATGTAACCACGTGGCTGTTCTCCAATGTAAGGAAAGGCCAAATTGCACTTGTAATTCAAAGGGACCCAAAGCCTTAATGCTGTAAAGAAGCACGCTAATGATGCCCAGCGGGCGCGGGGCATGCAAGTGCGGCCCAAAGGTTGTTGATGGCCTTCCTATGAACCTCCTCAGTGTGTGACAGGTCCTTGCCTGTGGCCAGCAGAGATGTGATCAAGATGAGGGACGCCTGTGTGTTCATTACGCTGCCTACGCCTCCACTGACACACTTTACATTTAAAATACTGTTTCCATTGAGCTGGAGCATAAACACGGAGCGTGTGGACTTGGGAAGCTCCATTAGCAAATGCAAATCGTTCGGTGCTTTGTCCTCCAGATACAGAAGTCTTCGGAAGTCCACGGTCCCCATTTGCCCCAACTCTCCTTAAGTGATAATGAAGGCTTTGCAATGCACGTCTAGTTATTTACTTATTTATTTAAATGCACCACCTGTAGTGAAAGAAGCAATGTTCAATTCTAAAACTGATCGAGAAGTTGTGTCTGCTCCGTAAACACGAGCAGAAGCAGTAACTGGTGCACGAGGGCACGCGGAATGCGGAGGGAGAAGAGTGTGGCTGCAGTCCTGGGGGTGAGAGCGGGTAAACAAAGGTATTTTACAAAATAACCTGATACAAGAATTGTTGATAAGAAAAGCTGACCCACAAGCTAATTGAATCATGCAAATAATCGTTTAGTCACCAAAACAACACCTAAAGGCTTGAACAGCTGACTGGAAAGGAATCGCGACGGGCAGGCAGCTCCTCCGAGCGCAGCCTAGCCCAGGCTCCAGCCGAGCACGGGCTGGTAGTGAGCGCGAGCCCTCCTCCTGCCTAGCTACACTAACCCAAGTAGTAAGTAGTTATATTTATCAAAGACCATTTGCTGCAAGTGATTAACGTTAATTTGATTTCCTGTGAGTCAATTTCCTTGAGATATGGTAAATAGGCTATTACCTGTTATTGACCTTTACTTTATTAAAAAGATTTAAAATTAGCATTTATATATATACGTCCTTCCAAAAAAGTTTTTTTAATAAAGAAAAATATTTTTATAATCAGATTATACTTGCTAGCTGAGGCTGTAGTTCCAAAGTTAATGTTAAATAAAGATGGTAATTAAGAGTGAATATGATGATGATTTTTAAACTCATCTAAAGGGCAGACCCCTTCCTTCGCCTCCACTTGAATTTTTGCTCCCGAGCAGAGCCGGGTGGAAGCGGAGGCAGGGGCTGGCGGGGGCAGCCTGCGGGCGGGAAGCCTCTGCCCTGCAGGCACTGCTCCTGCTCCTGCTCCCTGCCAGGACGCACCTCTCCCAGGGTTTCCAACCTTCTCCAGGCAAGAGGGCACAACGACCTACTGGTATTTAAAGAAATGCTCAGCTCCTGCTTCGTGACAGCTTGGACTTCTGGTAGCCTACTCATCTCCTAGGTCTGACTTAAACTGAGCAGGAAGAAATTACATCAACGTTTGATCATGAAAGCAAAAAGTTTATTCATGTTTGAAACTACATATAACTACCACGAGGAAGACTTTTCA
Source organism: Pluvialis apricaria (assembly GCA_017639485.1). Lineage (NCBI taxonomy): Eukaryota > Metazoa > Chordata > Aves > Charadriiformes > Charadriidae > Pluvialis > Pluvialis apricaria. Next base: position 10,401,623 of record CM030025.1, read on the forward strand.
ATCCAGGGTGTAATCCAGTTAGAAAGTAACACGAAACGGTTTAATACATTAGAATCACTGCCACAAATTATTTTCATGACTCAATCAGTTTCAGAATCGCATACAATACAAAAGAGAGAAAGAAAGGGCCCCCTGTTACACAGGGGGAAATATACAGTACTGAATACTGAAGTCTGTATGCATTACAATTAGTTGTTGGTTTTTGCGTGGATTAGTAACAAGATGAAGAACATTCAAAATGTTTCTCAGTATTTACAACAGTTTCACTGTTTTGTGTTAAACTTAAGACCCCATGTTTCCACTTCCGCTTCTTTAAAAGTTGCCAACGCAACCCTGATTCTTTTAAAAGATTACAATGTACATTACATTTCATGGGGAAACAAAGAGTTAATTACAAGATGCAAAAAGATAAGAAAGAGACAAACTACAGCGTGAGTATCGTTCAGAGGTAGTAAGTGAGCACTCTAAGCTACAGAACATGTTGAAAGTCTATTGGTTTGTATGAGTTCGCATGAGGTAATAAAGCTGTGTTTGATTGGTGAGATGTATAAATACTCTTTTGCTACACTATGTACAACACTCCATATGATGGTGCTTTTTTCCTTTGCTTTTTTCCTTTGTTTGTTTGTTTGTGGTTTGCTGCCAAGAAGAGGTAACAAGTCTTGGCAGGCATGTGCAGCACCTAGCTCGTACTGTAAAACCCCGGGTCTTGGCTTTCACAGAGATCAGCAGCAAGTGTCTTCATCTCCTAAGAACAACCTATGGCCGGTGTCAAAATAGAGAGAGGAGACCCGGGGTCCGGGCAGTTTTAGCAAGAAAAGATGCTCCTGGTTTCCAATCCAATTTGTAAGACAATAGATCACAACAAAAATGTGACG
>CM030025.1:10407500-10410000 GCA_017639485.1 Pluvialis apricaria
TTTGAGTCTGTGCTTAATGTCTCCTTCAAAAGGAAATGGCTTGCAATTTCTAATTAGCCAATTTATTACCATCAGAGGAGGAACCTTTTTCTAACTTTCTTTCGATTAAAGTTTTTTTCCCCCCATGGATCTTTATACCCTTTAAAAGTTGTCCACAACTAAGTCACAGCAAAACTTCACTGTAAATGGTGTCAAAGACATCTGTGCTTTGTGGAAACCTTTGCCTCTGGAGCCCAAGAAAGTGACTTCCTCTTTACGAACTCCCATACTAATTTAATGCTTAGATTTGCAAAATGTCAACAACACACTAGCGAAACAATTTTTAAATACTGCAGAACAACATGTGGTAGAGCAACTCCAAAATAAAAGTTGCATCCTTAGATTTCTATATATAATACCAACTCCATTTCAAGCAACCCAGAGTTTAAATTCTAATTAGTGTGTGCTAAAATATTCCTCTATTTTGTTCTTATCTTGACAATAAATTTAACAGTTCTACAAAAACAGACTTGGAGCTCTGCCTCATTTCGTGTTATCTTCACTGAATGAGAAAAAGCTTAAAATATCTATGGAAACAAAGAAGCTGCCAAAAGCCCGAGCCAGGCAGACGTTACCAGTGAGGGAATTATGTGAGGCCCGCTCTGTTCCCTTGTGAGGCCGCAGGAGCTTCACCGCCGAAGCCGCTGGGGCCACCTACGGCGGTGCTCAGGCCTTGCAGTGGTCCAGCTTGGAGGTCCATGGGCTTGGTCCCACTCCCCGTGCCACGATTAGGTCTGCGAGGGAGCTGCAGCCTTCTCAGCCTGACCGAACTCACTAGGGCGTCATCAAGGGTCTTCCTTTACAGACTGCCCTTCAGGATGCTTTAACGCACGAGCCGGGTACGTACCAGAGTTTGGTGTGGTGGGGGAGTTTGTCTGGTTGTTCTGGACGGCCGCGGCCACGGCATGTGCTGCGGTCACAGCCGTCTTTGCTGCGTAGAGATTGGCTTCTTCCTGGAACTTCCCGATGTTCTTCTTGTACCTGATTCTCTTATTGCCAAACCAGTTGGACACCTGCAGTGGAGAGAGGTGAGAAGGGTGAAGGACACAAAGAGCTTCACCTGGCAAAGCATGATCACTTTGAGATATCGTGTTTGGTCCAGCAAATACGCGTGCCCTAACCCCTGACTCGTATCTGCCAGGTACTCCAGTTAACTAAGCAGTAACAAAGCATCGGTTAAATGTTACTATGGATATGAGCACAATCTGGCTCTACTTCTCTGTTGGCAAACAGAGGGTGTGACTCTTTGATGACGACACGTATCCTGGAGCTTGCTGTAGCATTTAGTACTGCATTGTCTCCTACTACTATGAGCCATTCGTCAATGAAATCAGTGCAAGACCCCAAAAACTGCTCAAGGGGGACCAAGGTCTGGTTCAGCGAGGGCAAGCGGGCAGTAAGAGCAATTGTTCTTTATTTTTGGGCTGGAACAACCTTGGCAGCCCACTCATAGAATCATGTTTGGTTGGCTGAAAATGAAAGGAATCATATAAATCAATAATGGCTGAAAAGTCACTTTGTCATCTCCCTTTGAAGATACGTAGTGAAGCCAAGATGGCTCACGGGGCACTGACTATTAACCCACGCAGAGGTCACGGCTGGAGCCGCTCAGAGAAGTTCGTACAATCTTTCTCAGTGGCTTTGTTTAACTCCAGCTGCTGTAACAGAGCTCCTAAATAACAAAACCAGTTTGCAACACAGACCACAGCCAAGGCTGCCGCGACAAAAAGCCTCTGCAACAACACAGAGGTAAAATGTGTGGCAGGGGGGACACCAGTAATAACACAAGCGGCTATCACCCAGCCGCCCGGCGTGGGGTGAGGCAGGGGCTGCAGTCCCCGGGCTGCGCCCGGCCATGCGCTGCAGCAGCTCTGCAGCGCCTCTCACGCCCCTGTGCTCCACCACAGCACCCGGCAAAGCACCTACACCACAGCACCCAGTAAGGCACCCTGCTGCAGGCAGGAGACAAATCCTGCTTTATTTTATGTAGCATAGCTTTTGTTTAAACACAATTAATGAAAAGCCTCTAGCTTTTAATGGTAATACGAAAGGTACCTTATACATTCTGTTCCCTAGATAATACTCCACCATATTCTATATATTGCACTTAATATTACCTTGTCAGTCACAGAAGCAATAATACATTAATGAAACCTAGCAAATAATTATTGTGGACAATCAGATTATGCTTTATTAACAGTTTCATAATTGAGGAATCTCTGTACATCAACTGTATTGTCCACGGATGTGTGCGAGACCCCTCTGTTTATGCACACCCCTGGACCAATCAAACAACAGCCATCACTAATAAAGGTTTATTTAATTCTCACAGTAAAATTTTAATATCACCAGCAGCCTGGGGAAGCCTCAACGAGTAGATTTGCTTGACATCAGATCGTTTCCATTCTGCTAGTCCCAATACTTCTTAATCTTTAATATCAAGGCAATTAAAATTAATGGC
>CM030025.1:10412500-10480000 GCA_017639485.1 Pluvialis apricaria
TCTGCTAGATGGCCTCAAAAATATACACATTTTTCAGTACAGAGAAAGACAACTCCAGCGCTAGTAAATACCAACTAACACCTCAGTTCCACTGTGCGGCCTTTGGAAGTTCCTTTGAAAATCAAAGATTAGGATATCCATGGTATTCACGTTTTCTGTCCGTGACAGCCGATCTATCAGGAACTCAGGCAACCAGCGGATCACAGGTGCTCCCTCTCTCACATACGTGCTCCCCTCCCATTAGATGGTACATTGCCCCGTTTTCAGGCTTTACCATCATTTGGAGGTTTTCCTAGCTATTTATAATATCTTGCAGGAGTGAAGCTCTCGCCACGGCCCCAGACCTGCATCTCGGGCAGCTAGTGCCCAGGGTGTGTGCCCAGCGCTGCCCTTGCTCCAGGCGGGAAAACGTCACCCTGCAAAGCTCAGGACACTGCACACGGTGCTACGGAGGACGCAATGCAGCTACTCCCACCGCTCACGCACACTTCCTAATGGATTCAAGAAACAACTAATTCATGGTCATATCAAATATTAAAGAGACAAACCTATATTCATGTCACAGGCTCACTGCTGCTGCTACATTTTTGGACCATCTGCCTGCCTTTTATTTCATTCTACAGCATATACATTAAATCTTATCAAACAACCAATTAAGAAAGAAATCAGATCTATTAGCACTAGAAGCAATCAGTTATGGCTTCTCAAATGTTCCATCTCATTTCCTTCTCACTTCAGCCTTATCTAGATCTAGCTTTTTATCTGTCCACTCTGCGGGATCACTAACTCCTTCTCTGCCAGGCACAATTCTCCGTCTGCTGGGTGGACAGAAAACAGCTCTTCAGCAGGTGTGTTGTGCTCCCTACCACGTAATCTCTCCCAATTACATTGTGCCAGCAGAGCTGAAGAACTTTCAGTTTCTCCAAGTTGGTGTTGATGACGCTGCCTCTCCTAACTACACAGCAGGCTGCTTCGGCTCATGTCGGAAGATTTTTGGACAGCACTTCCGAGAGGAATTGCTATAAACCATCTCATGCCAAGAGGACTGAAACCAGCAACAAGATGTAGGGCTGCAGCCCAAGATACCCAGGTAGATGTCTGCTCTCGGGCTGTTTGGCTGGTTCCAGGCATCCACAGCAGCCGCAGGGATGTGTGTAGGCACAGAAGAGCTGCACAGCGGCCACCACAGCTGCCCCTGTACCTGCTGGGGCTGCAGTCACTTGCACAATGCTAGCAGTGACGAAGAGCAATGTGAGAGGGAACGAGTTTGGTGCTGAATTTCCCCCAGAAAATTCCTGCTCATCACCACAGCCACTTGTAAGTGGACTGGAAGAAACTGTCCCCATCTCCAGCCCTTACCTTCCCCTGGCACGGGCACTTCCCACCCCCCTCGGAGTGTGGTACGTGCTGCATGCTGAGGAACGAGCAAGGACACAGCAAGGTGCACATGCACATCTCCACTGGCCTCTCATGCCACAGGGCAGTTTTGCTAGGGTACGTACTAAGGGCGCATCCAAAGCCAATTAAGTAATATCAAATTTGGGGGACCTGGGCAGCCTTTCATTTGGAAGTCTTCAATAAAGTACCTGAATTTTTCATGCGTTCAAGGGAGACCTATAAAGTAAATCTCAACTCAGGTCTTAATTATAAAGCTAAAGGTTGCATTGCTAATAATGCCAATACTGCAGCCTGCGATCATTAATAGTTAACACATTCGCCGCAGGCATTGTTCCTCTAAAGGACCTGAAATATGGATAAGTGGAGCTGATGGAGCTGGGAGGAGATGGCACACCGGCCCTCGCAATGGGCAACAGGGTGGCTGAAGAACTTGGAAACTGCTGGTGAGCCTTCCCTGCCACCCAAGTGCAACCTTTCCCAAGCCGCATGAGCCGTTTTTGCTGTGGGAATAATCTTGGTTGTCTATCAAATGTACAGGCCACAAGAAACGCAGAGTGTTATTTTGCTTTTTGAGCTATCTGGTGAAGGAAAGCTGAAGGAAAGCTCAATGGAGCAGTGTCATCAGCCTGAACATCACTGCGAGACACCAGCCCAGAGCTGTAAATATACTTTGGTCTATACAGAAAGCAGCCGTAGCCAACGACAGTGCGCGTTTCTGATTAGGGAGATGCTGGTTTCTTGCATTAACTTCACAGTAACATCTGTTATATGTGATAAAAGGAGCAAATCTGCCTAATACATTTTTGCTACAGAGAAACCACTTCTGCCACTTCAGCATATCAAGAGGCTGAATTTCTGGCTGGCTTAGAAAAACAACTTCAAGCAATCAAAGAAATTCTGATCTATAGAGATAGATTATATGTTTGTCAATAAACTGGCCTTCCCCCGAAATGATGGTAAGTTGTAACGAATTCATAACAGACAGCAAGGCTCAGCAAGGAATCGTACTGACTGCACAGAGAGAAACCTTAGGTAAGGCAGGGTGCTAACCTCATGGCCTTTTATTTCTATCTTCATCTTTGCACACATGCTCTTTTTACCCCAGCACAGCCCCAGCCACCCGCAGGCATGCTGCCTTTCCCGCAGAGCTTACTCACGTTCCGTCACCCTGCTGAACTTCATCGTGGTCAATAATGCAAATCTGAAGGGATTACAAGGGTGCGTCGGGCAGAGACCTTCTCCATGTTGCACACCTCCGTTGGAAGCACACCCCAGAGCCCGGAGGGAGACGGCAATTTTGCAGGGGGAGCGGAGGGACAGGGGCCGGGACACTGCTTACCTGCGATACTGTGATGCTGCATTTCTTTGCCAGCTCTTCTTTGGCTTCTTCACTGGGGTAGGGGTTACTGAGGTGGGAGTAAAAATACTCATTCAAGATTTCTGTGGCTTGTTTACTGAAGTTACGCCTTTTCCGTCTGAAACAAGAAAAGAAAACCACAGCTGTTCTTCCAGATGCAAACAGGACACCAGCAGGGTCAGCTGGGGTGGAAGTGACCCTTGTTTCATGTGTCCATGCCACAGCACACGACAACACAACAGCAGCATCTCGGTACCGCGATCCCTCTGGGGCAGCCCTCCAGCAGGGCTCTGGGCATCGTGCGGAGGGGGCAGTGGGCTCCGACACCCACACCTGGCCATGCAGGGATCTGCCACCGCATAGGGTTTCAACCTGTGGGTGCACAGGCCACGTTGTGTGCTATAGCAGAAAACACGAAGCAAAAAGCAAGGCAGGGCGCGGAGCGAGGCAGGGCGCCTGCAGCACCCCAACACCCCAGCACACAACCGAGCCCGAATCTCCCGGCTGTTAAATTGCTCGGTGCTGACAGCAGCTTAACAAACTTCCCTCTCTTTAGCAGCAGGTCAGCCGGGGCTTCTGCACAGGTGCCCGGGCTGAGCACAGGGGAGGAGGACGGGTGGCCTCACTGCCGTGTCCTTACATAGCACTCGCTGCGCTAATTAGCTTCCAGTGGCTCTCAGGGCTTTGCGAGGGAGACCCATCTGTACACCCTCCTGCCGAGGGCCACGCAGGGCCCAGGCTCTCGTGCCACGTGGGATGGGTACCGAGGTGCGCAGCCCTGCAGCCTTACCAGCAGGTAAAGCCTTTCCGGAGCGCGCTGCCCAGCACAACCTCCAGCCAGCCCAGCAGCGAGGCAGCGCCGGCCGGGAGCAGCGCAGCCCCTCCGGCATGGCCGGCAGCCAGCCCGCTGCTACGCTCTTGCCGTACAGGTTACGGCGGCAGCATGTGCACAGCTGTGGTGCCTCCCCTCCGAACTGGTGTTTGCCGCTCTCCTTCTCCCCAGAACATCCTCTCCAAAGCACCACTTAAACAGTTCCTTCGGAGCTCCCTTCCCCTCAGGGCTGGTTGCAATCAAACTGCCTGTGCCCGAGGCCAGCAGGCAGCCGAGCGGCAATCCCCAGCGCTCTCTTCCAGCAGTATCACGATGCTGCTAACTACACTGTATCCTGGAGCAGGCAGACTCTCTCCCTAGAGCTATGTTTATCTCATTACTGTGCTTCCGCTCATTTTGCCTTATTTACCTTCCTCCTTTTTAAAGAAATCACTTTAAAATGTGCATCTGCAAGCTTTACCTTTTGCAGTTACTGGAGCTCTCCATAGACATTTCCTCCAACTGTTTGTAATTACCCTAATTTGCCACACCTGCCAGTGACCTCCTTGTTAATAAAATTATTTTGCTCTTGTTTAGCTCCTCACAGCTTTCAGGTGTGAAGCAGGAGCTGGCTGCCGCAGGGAGGCTCTGCATGGTGCCTGCTGCTCCTCCCTGCTCCGCCGCGCTCAGCTCCTGCTCCGCCGGCTGCCAGGGTCCTGCTCGGCAGAGGGGAGCCCCGCGAAAGGGATGGGGATGGGGATGGGGATGGGGATCCGCATCCCACCTCATCAGGGCTTCCAAACAAATCTGGCTGTGCCTATAAACCTCCTCCTAATCTGCGTCTGCCTGCTTCCTCGCAGCCTGTGTCGGAGGCCGGTGGGCTGCGGGGACGGGCGCTGAGCTCTGGCAGCGACAGGGGTGTCCGAGGGATACATGTGCTGGCTGTGAGCGGTTTGGAAGGTGCTGCCTTCTCCTGCACCCTGGTCAGGCGACAGCTTGTTGGGAGGCAGGCCAGCAGATCTGGCTTTCGGAAGCATTGTCGCCCTTCTTACCTCGGGCGTGCGCAGCTGCTAACCCAGCGCCAGCCGCAGCCCAGGGGCACGTCCCTCCCAGAGAACTTAGCTCTTCCATTACGGGGTCAGCGTTTTGCAAGGCTGGCCTTATGCCGCGAGACATCGGTACCGGCAGCCATTTAAATAACTGCCGGGGTGACAAAACAGCCCTGTGCACAAATCCTATGTGACTCCCACACAAGCAGGGTAAACAAGCAGTCATCGGGTAAACAAGTCCCAGTCTTCACACTACAATATGTAGAAAAGACACCAGTGTTTATGAAAGCTCTCTGAAGGAAATCCCCTTTCACAGCGGTGGCTGGGTGAAGGACGAGGGCCCCGAGCTTTTCCTGGGGCAGAGCAGCCTCTCCCAGCGGGTCCCTGCCCCGGTGGGGACACAGCTTCCAGCGGGGCCAGGCTCCCTCTGGCTGCACAGCAACTGCCCCTTCCCTCCCTGAAAGGGCCGGGGACACTCGCCTCTGCCTTACCTGGCATCGAGGAACCTTGATCTTAAAATCATTACTGCTTCACAAGTACTTTGTTTGAGTTGCATCTGGATGGAGCTGAACTTTCGATGAATGATGCCCACCATCCTTTCAATCTCCTTGGGAGAAATGGGACGTGTCCGGCTCTGTTCTCTGAGAAGGTTCATCACATGTGTGGTAAATTCATTACACGCCTGCGGAGGAAGGAGAGGCTTAGAAATTGTTTTGTGCCATCCCACAGGGACAGAAGCTTGGGCCCGGCTGCGGGGGATGCAAGGCAGTGCCAGGGGGCAGGGGGACCCTCGCGCTGCCCCGTCCCCTCCACACACGCGCGGCTGTGAGACCCAGGACTGTCCTGCAGCAGCCAGGGGAGCCGGGCAACCGCAGCACGGCTCCTTCCACGCTTATCCCTTCCAGAGCAGGCTGCGTCCCTGCAGCCAAGCCGCGGTGGAGAGGAGAGGTCGGGATGCGCGCGTGTAATGGCTGCAGGCAGAAGGACGGCTGCGAGTGGGGACCAGCACGTGCTCAGCAGCCATGTGAGCACAACCTGGGAAGGGCGGCCTGTCCCGCAACCCGCCGAGTCCCACACCGGCAGGGTTAACACCCTGCAGCAGGGCAGCAGCTTGAGACCCTTCCGAGGCGCCACATGCGTCCCCTTAGAGGGTGGGTTTCAGCGAAGCCGTGCCCCAGCCTGGCCTGCGCCGCGCTGCTGAGGCGCTGGAGGAGGGAAGGCGCAAGGAGCCATCAATTATCAGTCCCAGACTGTGCAGGCAAATGGACACAATGATATAAACTTCTCCAGGCTGCATCATCAACAGACAGCGCCTGATCCGAGCCTCCGCATGACCAGGCGGCTGTCACGCTGCCATCCCGGCTTCCCCCACGCAGGCTGGAGGCTGCCACGAACTCTGCTGATTTATGTCTCCCTTATCTCTTTCGAAAACAAACCCCGGGACTGCTGTTTGTGAGGCAGAGCTGCGTGGTGGCCACGGGGCTAATCCCTTCCCAGGGGCCAGCCTGGCATTCGAGCACATTTTGGGCACTAATCTCCCCCCGTCCTGATGGAGCCCTGGGAAGAGGAGAGGGGCCGGGCGCTGCACGGGCCTCCACGGGCTCTGCGGGCAGCGTAAGGGAAGCTGCTCGCCGCTCCCTGAGCCCTTACCAGCTGAAGGTGGACGCATGCAAGGCTGACACGTCTGCAGGAGGGCTGCGCGTTGGCTGTGCAAGGGCCAGCCATCGCAACGCGCCGCTGGGCTGCGATCATGGCCAAATAAGGCCAAAGGATTTCACTCTCGCGCATCTAATGTAACGGGCGATGAGCACGATGCTCAGCAGGCAGTGAATCAAGCAGAGGAATCACTGCAAGTATCTCGTCCAGAGCACATACGTTACGTATCTGTTTGACTCTAGCTCCCCTTCTTCCTCTAAAGCCAGAGTGAAAAATATCTACATAATTTCTTTGACAACGTTTTCAGGGATTCTCCGGCATTTCAATAGATTGTGCGAGGGAAAGAGTTAAAAGTGAAAAGTTTATGCATCTAAAAACTCATAATTTCCTATAACATTTGCTGAACGTCTCACAACTTATTAAGTGAAGCCATCTATGAATGCAAATGCTGATTAGCAATTTGGCAATAGCCCAACATTCGCAGATTCACATAGCTTTTCTTTAAACCAGTAGTTCATACATGATTAATTAGAACATCTCATTTATGTAGTGTGCACTTTAGCTCATTACTCTAAGTAAAATTCGTTAAGTATTTACATTTAGATAATTAAAATCTGGGTACACCCTTAAGAAAGATGCATACACTTCAGGCAAAGTGATTTTTTTTTTTCTTTACACTACTGAAAGTAAATTACAGGCTAATTTACATCCTTGCAGCACCCGTTTGGAGGCAGCGCTCCTGCGAGGCTCGGCGAGGCCGGGTGAGCCTCGGTGCAGGCGCCCTTCACCTGCCACTGCCGCTTGTGCCGAGGTGACGGTGCCGCGGAGGCTGCGCCAGCTCACCGCCGCTCCATGCCAGTGCGGACACGACGGCTCCTCCTGCCAGCTGCCGCTCCCTGCCTTTCTCAAGACCTTCTGAGCTCCGGGTTAAGGAGTTCAGTAGTTCTCATCCTTGCTTCCCATTTGCATACTTTCTTTCTTTCTGTTTTGACATTTTTGACATTTCACCCACCGTCCCCTCTCACCATGGCGAAGAGACGGGGACACGGTCCTGAGCGCTCTGGCCACCCTCCTCTCACCCAGGACCAGTTGTCCCAGGTGACCTGTTTCTCCTTCTCCCACCCCAGAGCTTTGGCCGGTGTGAAGGCAGAGCCGGCACAGCAGCTCGCCTGCCCCGCACAGGAGTGGGCTCCGAGCCCCCAGGGGAGCGCGGCAGCCCCCGGCCTCGCTGCACCGGGACCGCGTCCTTCCTGCATGTAGTCTGCTGGGCTGCATGGACAATCCTGGCATGGAAAAGCTTGGGTTCAGCCACCCGACCCACGGCAAAAGCACCAGCTTTGGCTCATCTGGTAAACGAGGCACAGAGGTAGGTAACATAAGCACCGAAATGCAGCAACTCCCTCCCTGAGACAAGAGCGCGGCTCTGACTGTCCTAAAAATACAGCTGCATCCAGGTATTTGGCACTGAAAGAACATTTCAGGCACACAGCTTGTCATGTGCCCCCTTGTTTGCAGATCTGGGGAATTAAATTTTAAAGTACAATAAAAATGGCAACTGATGCATTTAAAATATTTTCAGGTATGTCTTTTCTATAAGAAATATTTCTCCATGAATCCAGTATCAAAAATTGCATGTTTCAAAGCTAAAGTGAGTTTCTTGCTTTCAAGCGGCAAAAATCTTTCCCTGAATGTACTCGAGTTGCTTGATGAGACTTCATTTGGACACAGCTACTGAGAGGGCTTGGTTTTAATTTATCTTCACCAGCACCTCCCATCTGCAGAGCTACTTCAGTGCAGCAGCGTGGAAGTAAGCTCAGAAGACTGATGCTTTGTCTTGTTTTCTCTTGTTTATTTATAGTGTCCGAGCTACTTGATCCCTTTTTCAGTACTATTTTTCAGGCCTCTGCTTGGTGCCCAAGACATTATTAATAATGTCAGGTTATAAGTGATGGCCTTGTTAACCTGCTCAGAAACCTTGTAGGAGCGGGGATGCTCCTGCTAGCCTTAATACTTCATCAAGACTCCTCAGATGAGCGCAGGAAAAAGAGAGGAAATGGCCCAAAACAGTCTTCAGGGGCACGGCACCAGCCAGCGCTCCGTGGGGCTGGCGGTGCCCTCCGAGCAGCCACACTTCACCTCAATTTGGGGTGAATTCAGAAGACATCTGTGAACCCAGGGAGCAGGTTCCCAGCTGCTCCAGGAGGCCTGGGACCCTTACAGTACTTTTGCCTACAGCAAAAAATGTATTTCAGTGTAATTATAGAAGATAGCTTTCAATATGTCATCTCTATTATAGTAGCTGTAAATTATGGAAGGAGCTGCCTGTGTACGGCCATTTCTCCCGGCGCACGGCGAGGGGAGAGCTGTGTGATGGCGTGACACACTTTCCATTTCTCCTTTTTTTTTCTTTTCCTGAGCGCATTCCCCTAACTGGCAACAAATGTCAGGATCAAACTCAGCCTGGAAAGCGTCTCCAGGAAGACGCTCTGGTTCCTGCTGCCGGCTGCAGCGGGGCAGCAGCAGCGCCTGCGCCAGGAGAGAGATGGCGGGAGCTGCTCCCCCCGCCTGCGCAGGTGCCCTGCGTGGGGCTGAGCGGCTCCCCGGCTGCAGGAGGGCACCCGCCTCTCCGGAACCTGCAGCCGCGGGAGGCAGAGATGCAGAGTCCTGGCTGCCTCTCGGCTGCGGAGACGGGCACTGTGTCGAGACAAACCGGCAGGAGACAGTTTGCTGCGAGGCTGGGGAAATTATCATATTTCTGTAGAGCAGACGTTGCTGGGTGTCAGGATCAACAGGGAAGCGTACATGTTTCAGATCAGCTCCACCTCTCTCTCCTTCTCCTAGCAGCATTTGAGCATCCTCCAAAGTTTCCTGTGGTGTGGACGGATGGCTGTGACATTTCAGCCGAAACCTTTGTAAATGGAGCTACAGGGCTAAAAATGCTACTGCTTCCCCCACATCATTAAACTTATTAGAGTCAAAGGACACTTGCCAGGAAAGGGCTGCAAGCACCGACCTGCAGCTGCTTTGGCCTCAGATCTGGCCCCAGCCTGTGTCCCTGGGGTTTTATACCACACGCTCCTGCAGGACGGCGCTCGTTAACCCGGCGGCCATCCCCATCTCAGTGCTGCGGGCTGCACGCTGGGCCCTGCGGTGCCAGGAGGGCCCGAGGGTCCGCGCAGGACATTTGGGGCCCTTGGAGGGTGCAGGGGGGTTCTTTTGAGGGAGAAAAGGAGATTCGCACAAAGCCCCTGACAGTTGTTTGCTCCGTTATTTGTTCACCACTTGAAGAACGCAGTGAAAGAGGTGGCACAGACCAGGCAGCGCCATCGGCACCTGAACCACACTGGCCTCGCGCCGGCCTCTGCAGCGGGATGCTGCATGGACTGTGCCGGCGGTACCGTCCCCCACAGCTCCTCCGCGCGCCCCAGTGCCCCACACCCGCTCCCCACCTCCCCATCGCTTCTGCCCACTGCTGGCGCTCGGCCGGCACCCGTCGGCTGGCACAGGCCGTGCCTTTGCTCCTGCTGGCAGAAAGAAGCAGAGCAAAGTAGCCAGAGACCTTTCAGAGGGTCTTCACATGAAAAGAAGGGAAAACAAACTAAAGAGTTCTCAAGGCAGCCTGGCCCCGCGTCGTGCCGCCGGGGCAGGGAGGGGCAGCGTGCCAAGGCAGCGCGCGGGGCTGCGGAAGGAGCCGGGCAGCGCGGTGCGCTCGTCTCCTCGCCCTCGTGGTTTCCAGTGGTTTTATCACTGCCTCCACGTCTCTTTTGTGGTTTTGGTCTGTACAGCCCGACGCTTTGCCGTGATGGGCTGGGGGCAAGTGCAGGACTTCCCCGGCTCAGCTCGGGAAACCACCGGCTGACGAGGTTCGCTGAGCTGATTAGGCTCAGGGTTTACAAGCTTTATTAGGACACCTCTGGGAGGGGAAAATTAAGACATCGCTTGAGGCTTGCAAGGGCCAGGAGTCTCGTGCCATTCTTCCCTCCCCCGTCTCCTTTGATGCCATTGTTCATTGCAAAACCAGAAAAGAGAGGAGGCAGAGCGGTCTCTCACACGGATTACAGGGAAGCGGGGGCAGTGCAGCCCCCGCCACGGGCAGAAGCCACGCTGCGCCCAGCACCAGCCGGCAGCACGCGGCAACTCCTCCCAGTGCCACCGCCGTGGCATATGTGGCGGGTCACCAGGTCCCAGCAGTGAACGTAAACCCACGGGTCTCTGCGGCACGCTCTTCACTCCAAAAAAGACACCGAGTGCCGGTGTCTGCCTGAACCAGGATTTCCATATTTCCTATCTGTAGCGGCAGCTCCTGAAGCCCGGGCCGGGCGCTGTGCCGGCACCTCGTTGCCCGCTCCCTTGCAACCTGCTACGGCCGACCCGCCGCGGCTGAGCCCTGCACCGGAGCCCGTGGGCTGAGGTCGCCAGCACGGCCCTCGCCTGCCTGCACGCCCTGACTCACCAGACCCAGCCTGCGACACCGCAGCACGGGGCATGAAAGTGGCACCAAGTGACAGACAACTGCGCTCCTCTCTCCCTCTCTGGGCTGGCTCGAAGGGGAGAAACAACGGCTTGGGCGTTGCTTTTATGCAGTTACAGACAACAGAAAACACTCAGGCATGCAAGACATGCGTCCTGGGTCCAGCGAGCGGCTCCTGGAAGCCTGACGGACTCCCGTAGCATCACGGCTCTTTACGGGGACAGAGGGGTGGGGAAGGGGAGGAAGGGATGTGGTCCGGAGCCTGGGCAGTGGCAGGCGCTGGCAAGCAGAGGTGTGGAGGAAGCAGCGGCAGGTACACATACAACTGAGAGGCTGATGTCTGACCTGTTCATATTTCTCCAGCTCTGTGTGATAGATTTGTCTGATCTGGGTCAATTTGGCTCTGTAATCTGAGTGTTCAATAGAGTTATCTGAAGACCCTCCAGAGGCTGCTGCGGCTGCAGCTGCTGCCGCCGATCCCCCACCTTTCTCCGGACCTGAGACTCCTTCTGCCAGAAGCATATTGTCTAGTCTCATTAGCTGGGGATCGGGAGGGTCTTCCTCCTGGGCTCCTCGGATGCTCAAACCTTGGGCAGAAAAGAGAGAACAAGAGAAAACACAGTCAGTATTTCCTGCGCCTGCCCGGCCGCTGCCCGCTCGCTGCACGCCTGCAGAGCCCTCCTACAGAGCCCTCCTGCCCACGGGGCCGCGGGGACCGGATCTGCCCACGGCCCTTCCTCTGTCCCAGCAGTGGTCCCCAAACGGGCACCCTCCTCCGGGCCAGGCCCCGCGAACCGCAGCCCAGGCAGGTGCCGCGCGGTGACGGCAGCGCCGTAGGACCCTCTCGGTTCCCATACAGAGCAAGAATGCCTTCAGGAGGCTTTTAAAGCCTGCAGAATCTTTAAACACCTCATTGTAAGTATTAAAGGAGCATCCGCGTGAGTACAGAGACATACGCCTTCCGGTTGTTTTCCAAGACAGAGCTAAATCTGCGCAAGGCTGGCATTATCCTGCACATTATATCACTTTGATGCAAGACCGTGTGGTAAAAGTAAGTGCATTATTTATTTGGAAAGAATTGATTTGCTTCTCATTTCCTTCCAAATGGATCTAAGCACCATGTTACTCTTACAGAGACTTGTACCACTGGATTCCACCCCTCCTACAAGGTGCAGGTACTGGTTTAAAATGCCTGGGGAAAAGCTGCCACTTGGTCCTCAATGACAGGAGACTTCAGGCAAAAAGCAGGAGGTGCTACAGCTCCCGCTGGCACGAATCCTGTGGACACAGCCACTCCCACGTGTGCCCGCAGCCTCTGGCTCCACACAGGTGGAGCTGAAATCTCACATGGGAGGAGGGAAATGGAGGAGAGGGAACGGGGAGCATTGCCTCGGGAAGGGCGGCTGCGGGAGCGGGGTGCAGGGGCTCCGGTGGCCCCTGGCTCAGGGCAGCCCCACTCCTCTGCGGGGCAGCACGTCTGCTCACAGGCTGAGGATGGACAAGAAGGAATTAAACCTCCCCTTGCCGTGCAGAAATTTGGTTGCTATCACGATGCCGGGATACTGAGTATGTGTTTAAAATCACCAGTGCTCTTGCACTGTGTTGTTGGGAACAACATTTTAAATCTAATTTTTGTTTTAAATCCGGAATTTCCAAAGTGATGCTCAGTCAGCAGTCTCTTCTGCGTCCTATAGATCAAGGCTGACAATTTGTAAGTTTAATCAGGTCATGCAGGCACGGTGCCAAGCTGTTATTAACAGTGCCAAAAAGAAAGTTTAAAAATAATTACAGTAGTACAAAAATCACTAGAGCCGTGGCTTCTTGAATCAACATTTCCATTAGAGATGTAACGCAACCGTGTACATCCCAGCCCAATTAACCTCTTTAAATCTGTTTCAGAGCAGGTATTTGTGCTCTGGATAGAGCAGGTCCCAGGGGTCTGCCGTTGGCACCTCGCGTGTTCGCAGGGGCACATGTCTCCACTCCTCGTGCGGTGCGGGCTCCGAACGGGCCACGCCAGATGTGGCAGCACCATCCACAGCTGCCACGCACACAGCTGGGCACCAGCAATGCCGCTTTCTGCACTAGCCAGGAACAGCAGCCGCTCCCGTACAAACAGATTTCACCCTCAGTGTCCCGAAGCCCACGCACAGCGGGAGATGACCCCCTGACTGGCCAACCTTCCAGGCTCAAGAAAGCACAGCATTAATTTTGCCCTAAAATACACATTTTAAACCTGTCACTTCATTTAAAACTATAATTCCATATAATTTCATGGGAATAATAAAAACGTCTCATCCTCTCTTCAAATTATTCCTGTTGCCTGTTTAGAGGTCCACAGACGAGCATGGTTTGACAATGCAATGCATCGTCCCGGCGCGTCCCTGGGCTGGCACTCGGGTGCTGGGGACAGCCCTGCCACGGCTCCGGCCACGCGTGCTGCTGCCTGAGCACGTGGCCCGGGAGGGCGATGCCGCACGCGGGGTCCCCGCGGCAGGAGCAGTGGTGGTCCCCGGCCGAGGGAGCCCTGTGCCCACACAGCTGCGCGGAGCCGGCACGGCTGCATCGGGACCGCTCTGTCCCTCACCCCCTCTCTCCCCTTGGACTTGCTGCCCTTGCTCTTGCACACACAGCTCCTGTCCCGGGGCTGCCAATAGGGGGATGATTTTTCTGTATTGTTTTGGTGAGCCCTTCCTCCTGTTTATCTTATTCCTCCCCTGCTCTGGTGTCAGTATGTTTAACAATGTTCCCGTTTTAACCCACTCCAGCTCCCATTCTCTTCTCAGAAATGATTTCTGCTGTTGTTTCTTCTTTTTTGCTTCTGGACCGTTTCTCAGTCCATGTTTCCTGTGCTCTACTCCAGCTGGTTTTCCCCAGCTGCATTTCTGCAATGAAACCCATCCACCCTCCCGGCATCACAGTAGCAGTCCCACTCTGCTCCCCTGATGCTGCGAGATGACAGGCCAAAATCTGCAGTGGAATAATTTGGTACAATTGCTGCGATTTCTGCATCATTCACTTCCATGAACAGGCCAAAGATTAAAGGGCCTTGTCCAAAATGACACTAACCATGCAGACTTAAATTAATATTCAAAATCCCCAATCCTCCTTGTATAAGTCTGACAAAGGAGAGCAAGTGTTCCCCAAGGTTTAAATGCAAAAGCTGATGTCTGCGTTGGAGACCGAAGGAGCCGGTGAGAGGCCCTGAAGCACAAGAGGAAGGAATTCAGCAGATAAGGACAATGATGAAACCACTAAGGTGTCTCGCACGCAACCCTAACGCCTATCTCCGCAGCCGGTGACAGAGGGGTTGGCATATTGTGTTCATCTTAATATTAGGTAACACTCCTGCATCCAGAACATCCAGTCTAGAGCGCGCGAGCCTGCAGAGAACCCACGGACAAAGGCGTGACAAAGTGTGTGTGCGGGGATATAACATCTATTTTGCCCCTGAGTGAGACACATCATTCATTCAAATGGCAAAGCCACAAGTTGATTAACTGATTCTAACAAGAATTAAGCTGTGTGTTAATTCAGATGTTTCCTTATGAACTATACGAAGCAGATCAGCACAACTAATAGGGTCTGGTGTCCCTGGGGGCGGGGGACAGTACAACTGATGAACTCCTCTGCAGTCAGTGAAACGCGCAGCGCTTCGGCCAGTTGCAGCGGCTGCCTCGGCTGCAGGTCGAGCACTTTTAACGTGGTCTGAGAAGGAGTAGGAGCATCTCTGGGGCTCCTCAGCAAGGAGGAACACTCTCGCTATCTGCTGGCAACACGTCTGCTCCTACCAGCACCTGCCTTTATAAATTACTCTTCGTTTGAATACGGTGATAATATATGTATTTTTTGACATATAAGCTCACACTCGGTGGCTATTGTTTCCCTTTTTTATTCCTCAGTATATCAACCTATGAGTTTATTACTGTTTAGCTCACTGACCTTTCAATGCATCGTGGAATTAAGGTGCAGAGCGGACGGGAAAGAACACAACAATACATCACTTCCAGCGGAGCTACCGGCGCGCTAATGGCAGCGGAAGTGAGAGGGCCCCGGCGCGGCGGCGGCCACCGGCGGCACGCTGGCCACCAGCAAATCCCCCCATCAATAACGCGCCGGAGGGACGGGACTGTCTCATGGAAGTACGGCCACCGTCCACTATTGTTCACTAATGGCTCACGGGCATTTGGGTCTGCAGAGTATTTAAAATCCACCATCCTTGGTGACAATAGCACATTATAAGTTAATAAAAAGCATGTGCGCTACTGATTTTAATCTGCTTATAACTACAACGTTCATTTCAGTATCTCGATGATTTAGACAAATCACATAAACAGACACTAAAACATTGTTTAACAATGAACTTGGCTTTGTTAGAAGACCACAGTTTTAGCATATCTTTCAGCAAATCCTAATTAGCTGTCTTTCAACATGCTGTGCACCTGCCCCCACACATAATAGACGAGAGCATCTGCATAGACTACTGCATTCAGAGGCCAATAAATAAATTGCAGGTCAAAATTATTACAAAGCTTTCTTCGAATAAACCCATCTCCTTCACAATACAAAGCTGCAGATATGAAAAGTACCTAAAGCCCACTCAAATGGTATGATTACAGGGGCCGTTGGAGTTTAATAATCTGACTGTAATTCAGGCATTTTCAACAGCTCATTAAGGGTTCATTAATATATGGGCAAGCTTTTGAATTATAAATAAGCAGATTAGAAACCTGCAGTGTCTGAACTGTACAGTAGTATCCTCGCCAGCAGAGCAATATTGCAAACACACGGCCGGGCTGGCCCGGGAGAGGCGAGGTGGCGGCGCAGGCACTGCCTTGCCCCAGCTGCCACCTCCCCTTTATTTATTAGAAGGTCTCGGTGCCCACGGAGGGTGCTGCCGCAGGCGCCAGCACCCAGAGCGTGGGCGGGAAGGCCCCCGTGGGGTTTCGGCCCCTGCACACCACAAGCCGATGCTGTGCTGAACCCATTTTACAGACCGCAGGGAGGAGCGGTGGGGCTCGGCCAAGCAGAGGGCCCCCGGCTCCGCTGCTGGCCCTGCAGCAAACCCACCCTGAAGCCCCTCGCCACTCACCACCACAGCCCCCCAGGCTCTGCACCGTCCCGGGACTCCTGGGGGGACCCAGCACCCCGACCGCCCCTTCAGCTGCAGTGCCGACAGCCGCTGAGCGCGCGTCGAGGGGAGCTCCACACTGCAACGGCGCCCATGCGACCATCACCCCTTTGTCTCCCGGGTGAGAAAAGCCCCGGTGGCAGGAGGCGCCGGCGGCCCGGCACAGTGGCACGGCCACCGCGGCACGGGCTAATGTCACTCTCACTCCTACTTAAGGTGACTGCATGGTGTGTGCACGTTTTTCATGTCAGGTATATTAAATATAACACGACGATGCACTGCACATTTCCACGCCAACCTAGTTGTCACTTTCGCTTGACTCATTCTCTATTGAGGAAAAATGCAGCACTGGGAATTTACAAGGCTTTTCAGTTAAATGGACATAAATCACAGGTTTCATTCAAACCGAATAATCACTGGCCATAAAGAGCTACTTGTCTCTTACCATATATTACAGTGAAGTTCCTGTGAGCAATAATGCAGCCATTCATGGCAAAGAAAAACAGAGCGAGACATTAAGAGCTGACATGTAATCCTGTTAGGAGCCTGACGTGGAGAGCGCGCCTGACATTTTTATCATATATGTCCATTTCTATTTGGAAAATCAGAAGAATAAAAATGATTACTCCGCTGCCCAAACCTACCTTCCTAAAACAGCCCGGCGAGATTTGTTTACATGCCGGGAAACTGCTTACTACGAATTCATAAATCTCTGATTCTGAAGCATTTCCCCTGATGTTTGAATTGAAGATATGACTAGAAAGATTCCCTGTAATACTCTTCCACACCTCCATTTCCTTCACTACCAACACATAAACTGTCAATCCTCGGCTTTATTACATTCCCCTTCATTATAAGGCTGCTGGCAGGATGCCTGTTTCTAACCTAACTTTCTTCCTCACCCACGAAAAAAAATCGGCTGATGACCTTTGCTAAAGGTTCAATAAAAAGCAGGGTGGATGCTAATAAAAAATCATTAGTGTCTTTGTCTCTATGCAGGACTCAGACGTCAGCGAGCGGCAGGCTGGATTTATAGAGGTCTTGGGCTTTTCTTACAGGCACTGGGAAAAGTTAAAAGGAAATTTATTAGTTTGCAAAAAAAAAAATTCTATTAAAAACAAAGCTAAGTGAAGAAATGCCTTATTCTAAGACATTATGTAGATGTTGTTGAAGGAAAAAAAGCAGCCTGGAATGAGATGCGGCTTTACTTTAGCTACCAGGAGCTAGATGGGGGTCAGGAGGGGCCATGGCCGCAGCAGGAGCGTGTTCTCGGCTGCTGTGCACTGCTGCCGCTGCTCCTGCCCCGCGCCCCGTCTCACCGGACTGCAGTTATTTGGCCAACGGATCCCTGTCTGGCACCGGAGCCGTGTCACCCCCGCCCTGCGCACACCCTGCACCCTGCCACAGCCAGGGATGTGCCCCTTCCTGCGGGGGACCACAGACGTAAATGTCAATGCGAAATGCAGAGGGGTTCCACCCCGAGCCGAGCGGAGCCCGATCCCCCTGTGCCACCAGCCCCAGGCGAGCCAGCAGCGGGCCCGCGGCACAGCCCCGGCACAGCCCCCTGCTCCTCCTGCCGTCCATCCATCGCTGCACCAGCGGCCAAACAGCTCCTCCAGCCAAGGGAAGGCCAAGCCCCGGGGCAGCTCCCGTGGGCACCATCCCCTTTTTGACATCCCTGCACCCAGTGCAGCCGGAACAGGGCCGTAGGGAACAACCCCGGCATTAAGGACGTGGCTGACAGATGCCCCGTTCCCCCTCAGAAGCCCCCCTTTCCCGCAGAGCCCGCCGTGAAGCCTCCAACACCACGGCACGAGGCCATCGGCACAGGCAGCGCAGCTCAGCCAAGGACACTCACCAGTCGGTGCCCGTCCCCACCACCCCCCGCCGCCGGTCTCCTCGGGGCCGTGCAGCAGTCGGTGCATGGATCCTGCCCCATGGTCTCTCCTCACACCGGGGTCCCTGAGCCCCAGCCAGCCCCAATTTCTGTGCCTTTCTCCCAAAAGTGACCCATGCCCTTATGGGCCTCCCAGAACCACGAGCTTCCAGGAGCAAACACCACATGCAGAAGAAGGTGTTTAGCACGGCCGGTGTTCCAATGTTGCCATGTTATAATCTTAAACAAGATGGATAGATACCGAGCACTACATTCAGCAGCTAAAAGTGAGCCCCATAACGTTTGAACACCCTTCACATGAAAATGCAGTAATATACATTCCTTCAAGCTACTGTGTGTCCAACCTAAATATCATCAGTATGAAAGTTTACAACCTTGAAATAAAAAAAATGTTCACAACAGAAACAAATCTTTCCTGTGATTACAACTTTTATCAGATTTATAGCACAGTGCTGTACTTTTCATAGAAAATATGAAATAACTTTTTATAGAAAATACGAAATAACTGGTATTTTTATAAATTGAGCTCTTGCTACAGATTTTATGTTGGCTACATTTATTTCCCATTGTAAATTATGTCTAAGTTTGTGCAGTTTTACTGCATTGTCTCTCTTCTTACTTTTTACAGATCTCCATGTTTCCGATTCCATTTTCTCCTTTTGGATCGTTCTATTTTTCTTGCTTACTTTTGACTTGCACTTAGTGCTAAAATGTCAGTCTTATTTGTGCTCAGCTTGAGGAAGCAAAGTACTCGATAGCTCCTCATCACGGCCCCTCCGTGCTCCAGGGGCCGCCTGCCAGAGCAGGGCCGTCAGCGGGGAGGAGAGCGAAGGAAGGGCCCGGTTCAGGGAGTTAATTACATTTGCTAGAGTGATCCAGTTTCATTTGCAATCCTGAGCAAAGACTGCTTTGACTCTTTTGCAGTTGTTTGAGTAATGACTTCCCCGCACACGGCTCAGAAACTCCACATCAAGGCAGCATCCGAGGAACCTTCCCCTCGTGCCACAGCTGTAATGGTATAACACCCCTTCCAAAACGCACACTGATTTTAATAATGCTGATTCTACAAATGAACACTTACCCTAATGCTGTTTGTGCATTGTGCTTGGTCAAGGACTTCTCAGCCTTTATATTCTAAGAGAGATGTAACTATATTTACATATGCATGCAAGTGCATTGAACTTAAAGAGAGCGGTCAGATGTGACACTGTTAATGGAGAATCTCCCCTTGGCGACTCCGCAGCCACCACACAAACACCACGAGCACAGATCTTCCCCAGGAAGGAAGAAAATACTGCACCCCACTTCCAGTTAAAAACACCAGATTTGCTTAGCCATGGACTTTATGGACCTCCATAAACTTCACCCATAAATCCCTCACAGCAGTAAGAATCCTTCACGGACCCAACAATTTACCTGACTTCTCTTTGCACCTCTTTCCTTCTCCACTTCTGCAGCCATCTTATTTCTCCATCTTACAATATATCCCAAATACAAAACGTGGACTGTATGCGCTTGTTCTCGAGCAGAGGGACTGGCACCAGCACGCCATCCCCCACGTCCGCGATGCGTGGCTGCGTCCCCACGTGCAGCATTAGGATGCCACGAGGGCTACCGTCGCTGGCAGGACATGTGCATGTAACAGCATGACGTACAGTATTATTTGCATTATTATAAGTGACATAGCCTGGCTTTATGGGGCAGGCTGCGTGGCGCAGGGTGGGTTAGGGAAGCAAGAATGCCACCAGGCACCCTCGCCATGCTGCTCTGGGGGGCGCTGGGTGCAACCCCGCACCGATATTGAATCATGGAATGGTTTGGGTTGGAAGGGACCTTCCGCAGATCATCTAGTTCCAACCCCCCGGCTGCGGCCAGGGCCATCTTTCTCTACATCAGGTTGCTCCCGATCACGAGTAAAAGCCCCAAGACCTTGCAAAGCGGTGTTGCTGTCGGGGGGCTCCACATGACGCGGCCGTGCCACGTGCCCAGTGTCCCCAAAAGCAGGGGGGCTGTGGCAGGGTCGTGGCGAGCAGGACGGCGGGGCTGCATGGCCCGCTCCCCGGCGGTAAATCAGGCGAACGAGGTCTCTGCTTTAACACTGCAAAAACGCACACTTACGTAAAAATATGATCAAAGTTTTATACATGTAGAATTTCCTAACAATAAATCACATAAATGGATATCTACACTGGGTAATAAAACTGAACAGATTCTAAACTGATCGGTAAAGTTGCTCATAAATTGTTGTTTTTAGCAAGCTGTAAACAAAAGCTGTATAAATACCAAGTGAGCCTTATAATGTAACTAGGTACACAGAGAAGTGCTCCAGCTGCTTTGTTTTCAGAGAAAATGCACTGCGTTTGGACAATGTTTGGAACTCTTTTGTTATTGCCCAGCATAAACATTAGATCTCCTGCTTGATACACTGGCAACAAAGGGAGAGGAAGGAGCAGAAATAAGCGCTGCCGACTTTGTTGTCTCTCATGGTGTTCTCCTCCTTGCAGAGGTTTACATGCCATTATGTACCTGCAGTTTGATGGGGCTGTGCGAGGCACATCTCTGTGCTGTCTGTATTTTATTTAATTGCATTTCAACAAAACAAAGAAAGCACATATATATTCATGCAAACCATGCACCAAAGGTAATACTTACCTGATAGGAACAGAAACTATGTGGGATTCCCAGCCCAGAAATCACAGAAGAACACACTGTAAATTCTCATCTTTTTCAAACGCCCGTTTCAGAACGAAACAGAAATGCCCATTTTAGCTGCCTGTCCAGAGGTGAACTGCGCAGCCAGCGAGCCCCCAGCACGGGACCCGCGGATTAGGTTACCCGCACAGAGGAGTTCGAACCTGCCAGGGAAAAGCCCTGCCCCGAGCGGGGGCTTCAGGTGGTAAAGGCAGAGATGTCAGCTTTGATTTGAGCTAAGAGAAAGGAATCTTTGGACGGAAAAGCTCCAGGACCTTTGAATTAAATGAAAGACCAGAACACTCTACAGAATGTCTGCAATAACAGTCTCTACAGAAAATTATGAGGAACTACATAAATCCACCCTCTTCCTCTTCACACAGGCTCATTAAAGCAGTACTGACTCTCTGGGCAGCTATAATTCTGCTGAGTGATACCCTGGAATCACCCTGTCAATACCCAGTGGTGTGCTGCCTCTCCAACTATCTGTGCCCCTAATATTCCTCTCTTTGATGGGATTTGCTGACCTTTAATCTGATGCTAGTTTACTCTCATCACTGAAGTGCAAGTCAGAGAGCAATAAAACGGCAACCTCACTGATTCAAAAGGGAGAGCTAAAGCGCCACTAACTGTGAATCTAACCTTTCGTAATGGCTCTCCCCTTAAAAGGGGAAACATGAAGTGCAAGGCAGCTAAAACAAACAATATTTAATGCTGACTACAAGATTTATTGCAGCCCTCTTTGCATGAGTATTAAATTGGAATTTCAGGGCTGTAAACTGAGGAAGAGGAGAGGGACAGCCAGCGCAGAGCTGCGGCCCCACGCAGCACCTTCCCCACGCCACGGGCACCGCCGGTGCCGAACGGAGCAGGGCATCCGCAGCCGAAAGGCGCGGGCAGCAACACGGGGGATGGCGAGACGGCGCTGACCGAGCCGAGGCCTGATCCCAGAAGGGCACACGGACCCTCAGCAGCACAGGGACGTGACACGCGTAAGCTGCGCTCCTGACGCGAGGGAGCTGCATGCGTAGGTGTGCGCAAGCATCCTCTCCCGGGGAGCCTGGCACTGGCAGCCCCGGAGCAGCCCCGGGCCCCGCGGCCATGCACGGCACGGGCTGCCGGAACACGGAGTTGCCCAGCCCCGTGCACTGCGGGGTGCGCAAAGCACCCACTGCGTAATCATGGCCCCTGACCACGAGCCGGGGCCACCAGGAAACGAGAGACCTCGTGTGCTCGAGAGGGTACGGGGTGAGGCTGCCCACCAGGACGGGTCCCTGGGCACAGGCAGCAGAGGACGGCAGCAGGGGCCGAGGAGGGGTGGGGAGCGGTTTGTCCTGATCGAACCCCTCTGGCTGGGTGGCCCCCAAAATGGGTCTCACTGGGAGGAGGCACTATTTAGCACATGTCCGTTGTAAGAGGGAAATCAAGCAGAAATAAAGGTTATTCTCAAAATGCTGGTGCTCTTCCCCAAAGGAGCCACTGGGGGCTGTCGCATGGCCTCTCCCCATCCCTCCAGCCCCGGCCACGGGGACTGAGCCAGGCTCCCCTCATCCAGCAGCGCTCGTCACCATCCAGCGGTGTCACGAACATACACGATGTCTCTACACGTGCCGCACAACATCTCCACCTGTTCTTTTATTTATTCCATAATCACCACTCACAATGTGAGCCAAATCTTCCGACAGGTCTATGCACTTTGCCTGTCCCTGAGGGGCCCCTCCTGCGCTACAGGTCGGGGTGCGGGAGTGCAGCGGGGCACCCTGGAGCCACTCAGCCGAACACCCCGACTGCCCCGTGCTGTGCTCCAAAGCGACTGTTCCCACGGCCAGCACTGAGAGGAGCGCGGCCGGTACCTCCAATGGCATCCCGGGCTGGCGGAGCGCATGCACGAAGCGAGCAAATAAAGGAGACAAATCTCGCACGTTGTATACACACAGATCAACAGAAAACACATCGAAGTCACATCACAAAGTAAAAGAGAAATTATTGCATAACAAATTTCTCTCCAGCTCTCTGGGGAAAATAAAGACTGACAGCTTTGGGTTTAACAGGTGCTGCTAGAAGATGAGCTACTTATTAATACTGCTAGGAAGGAAAAGGATGATAAAAACTATAATGTGATTAATTATTTATGTTTACGAGCATGATTTTTAAGAGTTACAGTTTGTCATGCAAATCGCTTGGTCTGGTTCAACTCGACACGTCGTCGCACCCCAGAACGTGCCTGAGGGCTCTTCACAACATGTGCAGCAATTACCACGCCACTAACGGGGCAGCAGACCCGTGGTCCAGCCGACGGCGTGCCAACCGGCCCTGAGCCTCCTCCTCGCTTCCGCAGCAAGCGTTTCCCTGCCGCTGACAAACACAACGGCAGCATTTTCAGAGCGGGGAAAGACTGAAACAGAAGTTTCTCATAAGCATAAAAGCCAGGAAAACTCTTGCAGCCGTTCTCCTCCTGCCGTGACTCGACTCCCTTTGCAGGCAAACCGAAGGCAGAGAGGCGAGAGGAGGCGAGAGCCCCGGTCCCCATGGTGGTCCCCGGTCCCCGCGGTGGTCCCTGGTCCCCCTCCAGCTCGGAGGCACCACTGGTCCCTGTGGAGACGGCGTCTCCCTCCGGTCCCACAGCAGCCGGCGCGTGGTGAGCGCGGCGACAGCACCTCAGCCCCGGGGTCCTGCAACACAGAGCCACGGCACCGGCATCGCCAAACCAGCCGCAGATTTGCATGTAGCAATTACTGCACAAAACACCACCCAGCACTTCTGAAAAGAAAATTGGGAGCGTACATTTGCAGAAACCCACAAAGACAGACTCTGTCAAACCTAACAGGCGCTGATAAGGGGAGAGCTTTTATAAGGGATACTAAGAGATGTATCAGACGAGAGCAAGGCTGAATACAAAACAGTATTAGTATAAAAAAGAACAAAGAAAAGGCCTGCTCCACGTAAGAACTGGTAATACATTAAAAATTTAAAACCTGGCACGACAAATCTGGATACTCCCTGCAGAAGACAACTGATATTAATGAACAGGCCTGTGCATTCATTGTCTGGGATCCCAGAGGAAAAAAATAATGCTGGTTACACTGAATTTTTTAAAGAGAAATTCTTCTCTGCACAAACAGCTCCTTCACCAAATCACCAGATTATTCCTGGCAGTTTTAACCACCTAAAAACACCTGCCCAAGCACCGGACTCACCTGAAGGCACCTCATTTCTCCACGCAATTCCTCAACACGGGACTTCATCAGAGCGCGGCCTCCCCCACCAGTATTGATTTATTCAATAAAAAGTGCTCAGCCTTGGCTCAACTGCCCCTCTCAGCCCCAGAAAACGCAGCTCCCTCGGGACAAAAAGCTTTTGGGTTCCTGTAACGTTTGACCCGGCAGCGCTGGCACACGGCCGAAGGAAAGACAACACAGGGCTCCCTTGCTTGCACGGGCCCCGTCGGATCCCGGGCACAGGCGCCAGAACAGCCAGCCGGGATTCGGGGCTTGGCGACACTTTTGTGGCCAGGAAGCAATAACCAGAAAGTTGGGAAATGCTGAACAGAGCACATGCTTCTCTGCTAACAGACACCAGTACCAACAATTACCCGGGTTGTGATGAAGAGCGGGAGAGGCGCTCCGTGACATTTTCACTCAGTTGGCATGTGTGATGTGATAGTCTTCACAGGAAACTTCTCCAAGCTGTGTCATAAGACCCGAGTGGCCACAAAGCTCATCAGCTCCACAATATGTGTCCTGGAGAGTGGAAACCAAAGGGAGCTGATGGAGAGAGGGCTGTGTTTTGGAAGGAGGAGCTGGGGGAAGCCAGGGATAGCCAGAGCACTCACGGGGCTCAGTCCCTCGGCCGAGCTGGCCACGCTGGTCCCAGCTCCAAGGGCTGTCCCTGAGCCCCGGCTGCTCCTGTTCGTTCCCGAAGGCCGCGTGGCTCCTCAGTGGAAGCAGTTTTGGGAGCACCCCATCATTGTAGTGCAGTGAAATCCTGGAGAAACCCAATGAGCACCCGAGGCCGACGGTGCCCGTCGCCATGCCTGGCTCCGACCCGCAGCTGGGCTCTCGGCCACGGTCCTGGGAGAGGCGCTGGGTGGCGAGGGATGCACCAGCAGCCTTCTGCTCATTGGCTCCAAATTGCATTTCTCTTCCCTGAAAGGCTTTGGTGCCGTGCAATAGCCGCACACTTGAGCGCACACAAGCAGCAAAAGGCTCATTGTTGATGCTGTCACTGCCGCGCTCCTTAGGTGCCTGGGTGTTTGGGTGGAAACCTACCTGCCCGCAGCAACGCGCCGGGGAAGGAGCTCGGAATATCAGCAGTTTATACCAGGGTCACCCGTGCAACGCACAATTATGCTGGGGCGAACTGTGTTACAGGGAATGCCTCAAGTTTTAAACTGTCATTAGAATATCGTGGCCTGATTTTAACAATACAGCAGCGCTTCTAATGATCTTTAAGGTAATTCGCTATTCAGACCCCAAGCAAAAGATGCAAATGTACCACTGAAAGCTCCTTATTAAATACCCACAGGCTACAGTTCTGTACAATAAGTGGTCCGGGTCTTTTTAGAACATCCTAATTAGATGAACAGAGATGCAGAAAAATGCAAAACCAGGTCATGCAGCAAAAATGTTGGGGGGGGGGGGGAAGCTTCCAAACAACCCCCCTCCAAGCCCCTCATTAAATATCCTCCCCCACACCACATCCCTTATTAAAACCCTCGCAGTGTGATGAAGTGGAGCAAAAAGCTTCCAGCCCACCATTGCCCCCAAAATAGAGGTGACCGTTATTGTTCAAGTTAAGTTTTCAGTTTATTGCCAGGGATATGTCTAAGTGATGATATAAATAATACTATGAATAATACATTAAGCAAAAACCCAATCTGAAATTAAATTTGCCTTGGGTTATCTCCCTTTTCACTATATACATACAGAATTATTATGCGCTAGGGGAAGAAAAAAACCAGCTAATATCAAGGTAACACTTTTCCCCGCTTTGAAAGTAGCAAGAATTGCTACCCCTGAAAAGCTGCTGTCTTACACCAGGAATATCAGGGCAGAACTTCCCTTCTCTCTGAAATAAGGGGACAAACTTGGAGACAGGTTTCAGGGCTGACTGGAAAGATTCTCTTTGGCACGACTCAAGCAGAGCTGTTTGCTTTGGCCTGGCGCGTCTGCGGGCGAAGAAACGTGCAGCATCATTTGCAGGTGCGCTGAGGTTCATCAGACCCTCCCGCCTGGCCTCGCTGGGGTAATTTACTTTCAGCGCTGGGAGCTGGTCTTACATTTATTTGATCTTTATGTCTCTAATTTAGCTCAGATGAGTACCAGCCCTTTACTCACTGGCTGTTTAGCATTTAGCACTGACCTTGCTTTGATTTCCAAAACATTCCCGCCAGGGCCAGCGTAAGCAGAACAGGGACTGACCAGGCTCACGGTGGGTGAAATCCAAACTGTATCTGGATACCAGGCAAAGGAGGGGAGCGTCACAGCGGGAGCCGGGGCGGTGAACTGGGCTGGGCACCGAGCCCAGGCACCCAGGTCTCTCCCCTGACCCTATGCCAAAATTGCAGTGTGATTTCAGGTAAACCACTTCTTCTGCCCATGCCTCAGTTTCTTCACAAGGTAAGACTATGGGTACGTAGGTCACTCTACAAGGTCCTGAGGAGTCTTGGCTAAAAAGCGCTTGGAACTAAGGCCTCAACAATATATTGGCACCTATTTCCCACCATTCCCAAGGCACGAGCACAGCCCGTCCTCATTCCCTGTATCAAAAGCAAGCTGTTTCCCCTCTGAACACAGTACCACAAGGCAACAGAGGCAGACTGGAGATCTTCTGAACTACTGCCTCCATCCGTCAGGTCCTTCAAGGGACTCTCCGTGCCACCGGGGATGTGCATCCCCCTGTCAGTCTGCTGCTACGGCACGCCAAATACTGGGGCACTAATGCAAATTATCGCAATTCACAGGTTGGTTCTGTCATGTGAACATTAGTTCAAAGGCAATCAACTGAGACTGAAAAAACTCATTCCCTGAATTCTCCAAGAGGGAAAGTTTGGGCGACTGATTACTGAGCCTGGGAGACTGCAGAAAGGGCTCTGCTCCGCTCCTACGACAGCCAGCCCTCACCCTCACCCCTTGGGCCACTTCAGCGGGCACGTGCATTCGCTGTATTTCCATAGGTGTTCCCGTAACACAAAGCGTAAGGCCTTTGGTGCCAGCGCCCCCCGGGTTTTCCTCCCCCGCTCTGCCCTGCGGACACTGGCAGCCTCGGGAAGGGGAGGCTCTGCCCCCGGCACGCGGGCAACGGCCATCACCTCGGCCTTCCTCTTGGATTCCTGAGCCTCGTCTGGCAGTGACGCTGGGAAAGAAATGGTTAATGCACTAATTACCATAATTAAGAGTTGCCAATTTAATTATAGCTGAGAATATTAATGCTGTAACATTTGTTGGAGTGCAGAAAACAAACCTTTAATGCACAGACTTTGTTCGCAAACATCTAATGGAGCCCTCCTCCACTTCGCTTGGTGCTTCAGCGCTGACACAACAGCAATAGGTTCAGATTGAAGAACTTGTCAGCAATCAGGCAGGAGGAGGCTAATTAGCTGGCAGGTTAATGAGTGTGATGGCTCTTGACAGCATTTTGTTACAGCCTCTACTGTATTTAAACAATAAATGATTATTACTTAAACACAGTGGAGACAGTCTTATTAGGAGAGCTAGACCATATATTTATTTTCATAAAAATGAGACTAATTCCTTAGTGTAAAGAATAAAATTTAAAATTTTGGCTGATTATAGTCTCACCTCTGAATCTCCAGAGTATCTTGTCAGAGGAGGAGAGCAAAGGTTTTAAAAGCGCTTGTGCTCTCCACGAGAAGGCATTACACACTAGCACCAAATGTCTGGTGGCTATAAAACATGAGCAGTAGTGACGCAATTTAAAGAGCTACCTTGTTTGCCAGCCACAACGAAACACACAGAGCACATTCTTTCTGATTTTCACCCTGCATTTTTAGCCTCAGTCCCCGGGTGTGATAGGTGCCGAGGCTTCGCCATCCCCACCGTCTCCAGGCTCAGGCCGGGCTCTGTATTTTTCTTCCTTTGGCAACTGGGATTTGAAAACAGGTGGTGAAGTAGAGGAATAGCTCTGTGGAGAGATTAACCTATTTCTCTGTCCAGTTAAGGGGGGAAGGGGGACATCTTACAGCACTCTTGTAATCCATAAACATAATGAGAATGGGAAGGAAGGTGTCTACATCCAAAAACTCTGAAAGTGCAGAAATTCAGTGCCTTTCCTGCAGAAAAGGCAGGTAGGAATGAGACACTGGCTGTAGCCTGAACTGTATTTACAGGACATGCAATTGCAAATATGTGTCCAGAAAAACCTTATCTGAAGAGAATTAAATTGAATCCATAGCTGTGTAATAATAAGGAAGGGTTATTTCAATTTAATATTTAGTGTTCCCTAGGAATTTGTACATAAACATGGAAGAAACAAAAGGCCTCACCTGCTGAGACTAATACCATTTTCGAAATTATTTTTGCATACATGAAAATGATTTGTGCCCCTCAGTGCGGCTGCTGAACACGTGAATAAAAATAGAAAAGGCAGCGAACTCCCCAATTCCTGCCTAATCCTCCATACCGCGTTTTGCGTATTTAAGATACAAAATACCACAAGCTAAGTAACACGTAGCAGCAGTAAATGGCCGGTTACCAGCAGCATCAGGTAAAGGCCGGCAGTATCATGGCTCAGCCGGCAAACGCACCAAGAGCGTGACGCCCGTGAGATCCCCCGGCCACGGGAGAGGCTGGGAGAACCCAGGTCCCGTCTGGCTCCCAGCTGCTGGCGCCGGGGCTCGCTCACGGCAGCGGCTGGCTAGCAGTGCCGGGGAGAGGGCAATTCCCCGGCTAGCCGCCCCAGCTCCCCGGGCAGCGCTGGGCGATGCCGAGCCACAGCCCCGGCAACAGCAGCGCAGCTCGCCTCGCCAAAGCCTGGCCTCAAATTCCTGGGGGTAAACCCTACGTGCAGGGAGTCACCTGAATTCTGAGCCAATTCTCAGCTCCGTACGGCGCCAGTGGAGCGCCCAGGCAGCTCGCTTACAGCACCCGCGTGTGAGCAGTCGTCATGCGCACGCCATGCGCCACCCGCGCGTCAACATAAAGCGTCAAGTCACGTCAAGCCCAAATTAAACCTGCGTTTCGCAAGCTTTGCCCAACACGGCAGACTCGCTTCCTCCCAGACCTGAGCATCTAAAGATCACACCGCACTATTAAATATGGATCGGTTTGTAAATATACAGAACTCGGCAACAACACAAAACTTTCCCTACAAAGCTTTTGAACACCTTGGCTTGAAAGAGCTTATCTAAATATATATTTTTTTTACATTAAAATATTAATAGCGCTTGATAGAGCAATTGTAACCCAACACCATCCCAGGAAAAGCTGGCATCTGGCAAAAATCACCAGACTCTCTAGCTGTTTAAATGAGAATATTCTTCAGTCTGAAAAATTATTTATAGAGGGTTTTTTTACTACCCTTGTATACTGCAATGTTATTTCCTTTCCCACACACTAGCAAAGTCCATTTTCACAACTGCTATAAAGCGGCATGTTCACAGCTAGTAAAACAACTCAATAAATAGCCTCACGAAGCTATAGCTGTCTCATATCCTTTCCTCAATAAAAACAGAGGTGAACTGCTTATTTTCAGCAGCACACTATAAGAAGACAGAAGCATTATGACTGCTCATACATTCTGACTATCATTTGCCACAAGCTATATCTGTCAGCATTAAATAAAGCTGCATTATAAATGTAAACAAAACACCCACATCTACAAAATGAGCTGTCCGCCATTGCTAGAGGCATGAATTGAACCCGCTTATTGACTCAGCTTGCTCTTTTTATTTATTCTCCTACAAAGACATGCATTTACTTTACCCTACAAGCATAGTGGGTTTAGGGGCGGTAACTTGTCTCCCGCACAAGCTGAACAGGCAGGTTGGTGACAAATGCAGATCTTAATGGGAACACCATTAGGTGGGCAAACACTGAACTATTATTGAAAAACTGATTTATTTTAAAAGGTTATCCTAGACCAAAACACTACATCATAAATAATTTGCAGGATCAGTCAAGTGAATTTATACTTATGATTTTTTTTAAAAAGGTAATTCATTGCAATCAAATAATAATGCCAGTTTGAGAGGAATTACACTCAAATATCAACTGCTCAGAATTTACAGTCTGAAGAGGTTAAAAGGTGCTCGGCTCTACAGCAGCACATATCAGGCTGGTTCTCTGACAGTGCGTTATACATCTTTCTAGACTAGAAAAAAGTTCTGTCCCTGTCAGGCAAAATTCACCTTTGCACAAGACCAGATCAGCACCCGCAGACACTTACAGCCTCCCGGGGGGGAGCGGGCACGTCCCCGCTGCCAGCGCCCCGGCCAGCGGCCCCGGGGGCCAGCACACCCCGGGGAGCGCACGCAGCACCGCGAAGGGCAGCGGTGCCCCAAGCGGAGCGCTCCGCTGGGGTGTGCGAGCGGGCAGGACCCCGACAACCCGGAGGAGACCCCCGCTGCGCTCGGGGAAAGAGCCTTTGCCAACACCGAATGGGACCCGAACGCGGCATCCGAGATGCAGAGCTGCTGTTGGACTCAGAACTGCCACAAGGTAACACGAGTGGTATAAAATACTGCATGTTCCCCAATTAATAATCGCAATCAATTATTTATCTAGATACTCACATTTCTACAAAGAAGGGAGAATAATTATAAATAATGCATTGGATATGAGAGAATGGATTCTTTTTTACAATACATAAGAAAGAGTGGTTTGCCAGAATTACAAACAAATAATGTGCTCCCATTTCTCAAGCTCGACTGCAAAGTATATCAAACTCTGGACTAAATCTTGCAGTAGTGGAGATGCCATTCATGTAATACAGGTGGCCACTAAAGGAATTTCCATGCTATTCCTACAGTCTGGCTGTTCTCCCTCACACCTTAGAGAAAGCCGCGCTTTGGGACAGCTTTTCTTCTGTCAGGTACTGGTATGATTAATGCTGCAACAATATTCTTCCTTGGAAAACTCACCACAATTCCAAAACTCTCTTTTTTATACATGACTGGAAAGAGCTGTTCCGTGGGAGGGTGTTGAGGGGTCTGCCTTGGCGAGGCGCCCAAGCTGGGGGCACCAGGGATCTCCTTTCCCCCGCCGCCACGCCTGCCCCGTCCCACCCCGCCGGGGCAGGTGTCCCGCAGCGAGGAGCTGTGCCCAGCAGCGCCAAACCCGGCCCCGGGCGCTGGCACCCACCCATGGCCACCCCGCGGGACCACGAGCACTGCTGGTTTGACTCCACGTACAGCAGATTTTGAGTCTGGGTCCCTCAAGGCCCCACGGCTGCGATGCGACACTGCTCTTTCCTTTCTCCCCAGAACCCCAGCAGAGAAATCCAAAGGCGACTTCAAAAAGAAAAGGGAGAGTGAAAGCGCAAGTTAAGCAATTGGATGATGTTGGCACAAGTCCCCTCGTTACATGGGGGCATCCCTCATGAATGGACAGGAACAAGTGTTCCACTGTTTCACATCATCCATTCTTCCAGAGGTAGATATTAATTATTCCTGCTTTTCCATTTTAAGATAAGCTTGTTAACAAGAAATTATAGGGTAGCTCAGAGCGGCTATCCGTTGGGTTGCCTGCATCAGGGTTTATGATGTTTACAGAGAAAAAGAAAATCAGTGTAAGGAGTAGCAGAGAGTAATTAATGTATTGTAGTGTGGAGTTTCCACTTCCTTCCTCCATTTAAATCAAATAAAGCTTGGCAGTGCCAGAGTAAATCAAGGGGCAGCCACCAGGGAGAGAGGATCGGCAGAGGTATTAGAGCCAGATCCAAACCCGTGCTTCACCCAAGCTCCTACTATTATTACTTGTGCAAAGCAAATATTCAGCCTCCAACCCTAAATCATTTCAATTCCTATTTCCAAGTATAATTTAATCTTTTTCAGCGACACTTGATGCTTACTTCATCACAGCATAATGACAGATTAAAAAGTTGTTGAATTAAATATTAAAGAGGACTTCAGGCAGTTCTGCATTTTTAAGGAATAACACAGATTGGAGATGAAATGAGAAGCCCAAATGCATATTTTATTCCAAAAGGAAAGAATACATATATTTTTCCTCCAGGCCACCTACTTTGTAATAAAACATAGGGCAGGTTTTTATTTAGTGGATAAAAGCATGATATAGTATTATAGGACTCATATCACTGTAAACTGGTACCATGCAATGGTGTCAAAGCTAATGACACCATATGATCAAACACAGTCCTTTGTTAAATATATATGTGTATCTGTACTGCACATCTGTACTGTATATAACTCTATATAGTCATTTACAGTATTTTCATTAGACTACTTAAGCACAATTTATTGACTCTCAGATGTGAAAGTTTATCTTGTGATGACACCTCCCGCATGACATCAAACCGTAGCATGCAAAACATAATTTAAACTATTATTGAAATATAAATCATCCCAAGGAAAATTATGTCAGCATAAGAATAAAAAAAGTCACTTTAAATTTAAACTGTAAAGTGTCTGAAAGTCTTGAAGATAAATAAAGATGACAACAAGTTTTGAACTTGAAAAGAAATCTCCATATTTTGATGAAAAAGAATCCCAAACTATTGTATCATAATATAATATTAAGAGATTAATCTTCATGTATAAAAGGATCAAGGAGCACACCTTTCATATTTTACATATGTATTAGTACTTCTCCTTAGTGACCATATATAATACGTTCCGTATCTGTATCTCTGTAAGCATATGGGTCACAAATTTTGCTTTCATTCTGCAACGTACATGATGCGCACGTGCAGAAGAAGAATCTGGAGAAGTCTTTGATTGCTGGGAAGTGAATACAGTGAAGTCAGGGGTGTCACCGGGACTCGGTACCGGGCAGACATCATTGTCAAGCACAGCTCTGGTACAACCACCGTGTTTCAGGCATGGAAACAGCCACAGGGACGTAAGGGGCAGCGGGAGAGCAGGGGGCCCTAATGTAAACTGAGCCATACCGCAGCTCACAGCGATCCCCGTGGGATGGGGGAGTACTTCAGTACCTGCCAAACCACCCAGCCGCTCTGGCTTTCTACGCTCCTGTTTGCACGTGAAGTTCACTATACAATGCCCAGTAAATATTTCCATATATAGCTTCACATCCCCTATTTGTGGTATTAGCTAAAGGAGACTCTGGTATTTTAAGGCCGGTTTGGGATGGGGGAGACCAACTGTGTTACCCCACCAGGGGGGACCCCCCCCTTCTTGGCAGCCGAGAAGGCGAAATTCCTGAGGTGAAACGAGCCATTTTCAACCATTTGTCCTGGCACCAAGAGGAGCAATTTTGCTACAAAACTAAACCCTTGGATGCTGGAAACACATGGAAAATCGCTGGGAAATAAACAAACCAAAAGATTCCTGCTCTGGGTTGGCAGGGCCGGGCCCAGCCGCCCCACTGAGGCTGCCCTCCTGGCCCCGCCATGCCGCCCATGCCACCTGCCCCACGCAGGCCCCGTCCCCGCGGACTGCAGCGCCCTCCTCTCCCCGGGCAGCGGCAGGGCCCCATCCCCGGCCCGGTGCCCACCACAGGGGGCTCAGTGGCAGCACTGACTGACATTCGCAGGGCGCAAGAGGGGCGTGAGGGCCATGGCGGCCCAGGACACCTCGGCCTTCCCACTGGGCAGGGCCTCGCCAGCTTCGGGGCCAGCATGTGCTTGCTGATTAGTGGGGTATTATTAATTATTATTGCTGTTATTAATACCAAAGGGATCTTGGCTGTCTTTTTGTCAGCGCAACCACTCTGCCTTTAAGTCATTAAGCTGCAGAACAATAACGGCGGGCGAGCCGACAAGAGAAATGCCATTGTTCCCTCTCCCCAGCCTGAGCGCCTCGTCCTGCTCCATGTAAATGAACTTAATGCTCTTCATTCAGGCGCACTCGGAGGGTTCTCATTTACTGCCTCTCTCTCTGTGACAGCATTTTCTCACCAGCCCTGACTGCATAATTAATGCAAATGCAGCCTTAGTGTCATGAGCTGGGCTCCTTTGGTTTACTTTGGTACGACACTTACAGAGGAATATTAACTAGAGAAAGCAGCATCACAACAGGGGTGGAAAATCAGCCTGTCAGGGACTCATTCCAAATGCCACGGAAAGGAGAGCGCCTTCAAGATTGTTTCATCAAGGTGATTGAGAACAAAAACTACTGAGGAAAATTCGAGCTTACATTTATGAGCTTCTCCACATACATTATTTATATCACCAGAACCTATAGGAACATTATTTCCAACCACATATTCATACAAAGACACTGTTTGGGCTGAGAACTGGAATTCAATGTACGCACACGCACACAAAGGCGGGTACTGATCACAGGTAACCACGAGCACTGCCCACCACAGCCTTTGTGTCCGTGTCTCTCGGCTCCCGGGAAGTTCACAGGCATTCGGGTTTATTCTACCACAACTCCACACACGCTCGCTCCTCAAAAAGGTCAGTGAGCCGCACACCCGATATAGCCCTTTGCAGGGATAATCCTGCATTTTAATCCTGCCTGTTCCAATCAAAATTGGCTCTGTTGGTTTCTTTTTTCTTTCTTTCCCAGTAAATGAGACAGCAGTTCTGCACTAAATACATGAGAATTAAAGCAGGAGAGCAGGATTCAGCTGTGTTATCAGCACTTTGTACCGAACATGGCAAGGAAAGTATGCCTTTTTTCCAGAACAGCCATGCTGGAAATGTTTATTCAGATTAATTCTGCCTGAATTGTACTACCAGATAGTGCTCTGTCTTGTATTTTTGATCTGTAACAAAAGTAAATTTACAAGCACTATATGTTTATTTTGCTTTGCTGTTTATTCTTTAGTTACACCGAAAGAGATCTCTTTGCATGTTTCTTTCTGAATTTGGGGATTTCTGCATAATCTTTCTTTATTGCCTGGTGCTTCCAGGCACACCAGCGCCGGTCACATCTTCTGAGAATTCTGCCCTTAACTGAGCTGCTAATATTACGGTTCACAAAAATATGCGTCAGATTCCTCTCTCCTCCTCCCCCAATTGGTGCTAATTTAAAAAGCATGACAATTTTAGCAGTAATAGATATAGACCCAGTTTATCTGCCCTCCTGTGTCGGAGACTCTGGGTCGCCTTTTCAACCTGTCTGTAAAGACTGGAGACCAAGTCTTTTTTGATGAGGAAGCTGAGATTTTCTGGTGATCCCAAAAGCTGAAACTTTAACAAAACCAGCATCCAGCACAGCGAAACCTGTTATTAAATCCTAAAAACCGGTGACACCCCATCTGCTGAATCAGAGCGAGCTGTTCTCCGCTTGTTTATTTCCCAGTGAACAGACAAATCAAGCCCCGCCAGAGGACACGCGGCTGATCTGTGGGCAGCTTAAGTGAGGGTGAACATGGTTTGTCACCTGCGTGCCTCTGCACTGCACGCAGCGCAGCCACCGTCCCTCTTTGTCCAGGATTAGTGCCCAAAATGAGTGCAGCCACCCAGAGGCCTCGCGAAGGAGATCTGGGCGAGGGGAAGCTCTGGGCTCCAGCCCTGGGATGTCACGGCAGGAGGACGTGACTGCAGCCACCCGGGTCTGGGCTGCACCAAGTGTCACCCACCTCCCGACACATGGCGCTTGCTCTTCAGAAAGTGACACAGCTAATTATGTACAGAGCTCAAATGCAAAGGTTCCCTTCTGCCTTTTTTTTCTTTTTGCGATCCCTCAAAGCCAAAAGCGTTCTGCTCACCCCAGGCATCAACTTTTACTTGCTTTACTCCCATTAACGCAATTAACAAAAGCAGCCGTGCCCCGCGTGCCGCAGCCCCGTCCCCCGAGCCGTGCCGGGCAGCCGAGGGATGGCAGAGCAGCGACTCCAGTCCCCAAGCAAGCGCGGAATCTGACTTCCCCAGAGCCATGCGTGGGCAGGCGAGAGCCTTACACCTCCCTGCGACCCACCGACTGAGGACCACACCAACTGCAGGGCCTCACCAGCTTAACTGAATATACAATAACCAAAAGTAATACCTTTATCCCCTCTAATATACCATGCAACCGAATGGATCAAAATGAACATGCCAGTCAAACAGTTTATTTTAGACAGGAAACAGCCCCGCAGACCATTATTACAAATTAAAGGTATTATATTGAAGTCATTTTTAATCCCTTATAAATGAATAACCCTTCTACCAACATTATATCATTTTCTTCTGCAGAAGTTACATTTCCTCTCCGTGGCACAGGATATATTCCCCCGCAGATCGGGGAGCTATCCTTCCATTAGAGCCGGTGGCGGCTGATTACACCGCACCAGGACTCATAAAATTCCCACAGAACTCGCACTTGCGTCTTCCCAGGGCAGAGCTGCCTTATCTCATCCATAAGCAATAATGCCACTTTATTTTCAGTAATCAGCACGCAGATGATTATTTAGACGCAGCCTCATAATCCTCCTCGCACCAACTACGAAAGATCCTGATTTGAAATCTGCAGTCAAGAAATTCTACCTATTGCAAACATGCAGCGTGGGAGCCGAGCCCCGCTCTGCGCTGCAGTGTGCAGAGCTTGTCTGGGCTTATTTATATTTGTTAAGCCAGACAAAA
Source organism: Pluvialis apricaria (assembly GCA_017639485.1). Lineage (NCBI taxonomy): Eukaryota > Metazoa > Chordata > Aves > Charadriiformes > Charadriidae > Pluvialis > Pluvialis apricaria. The sequence continues at coordinate 10,448,634 of CM030025.1, forward strand.
AGTAGAACACGAGTCTGGGAAAAGAGCGAGTTCAGGCAACTTTTAGCATCAACCGCACAATGTCCATTTCGGCACAGCTCTAATAGGGCATCAATATTGTCATTTTAAACTCGGGATCAGTACACAAATGTGCTATAAATGGGAAAATCCCTTGTGATACTAGTGTGAAACATGCAGCTCATTGATTTTGTTCTTGATGGTCTGCTATTAAACTAGCGAACATGCTGACCTTGTGTGCAAAGGCAGAATAGTGTGCATGCAACATAAAGTTGAAAAACAGCTTTAAAATGGCTGTTTAAAACTGTAGACTACAAACCTTAAAATATAGACAAGCATTCCATAGTTTATTTTAAATTGGCAACCACAATTTAACAAGCTATTCTAACAAAGGATTAGCATAGCATGTGCTTTTCTTTAGCCATCAATTATGACACAGGGTAATGCAGGGCACAACTTAAGTGTCAAATTACAATATGCTACACAAAACCACTTTACAACACTGCCTTCTGTTTGCTTAGCAATTACTACAATGCACAGGGCTCTCCCTGGAAAGCCTTGGTCAGAATACTTCCTGAGAATTATTTACATGTGCATGTACTTAGAGATTACAGAACGCTGGCTGCTTCTTTACCATATTTCTTCCATTTAAAGGAAGGAAAAATATGCCGGTATTTATTTTTATGCCCTAATTTCAAATAAAAATTCAAGTGCATACCTTCAGTGCAGATTCCATTAGATAAACATTTTTATTTTAAAAATATTGATTAAATATTGAATATTTCCATAGGATGAAAACAGCAATTTCCATTTAGCTCGATGTCAGTTTCAGATAATTGATCTGTTATTAGGCATAAAATTAACAGTTTCATCAATTTCAAATATGGGATGATTGCATGCAGATACTGATATATGCAAAATATACAACACTAAGAAGATGTGTGGATAATTTAGCAAGATTTAAAATCTTGTCTTCCCATAAATCAGTCATACTTATAAATGCCTGCCTTATGAATTGAAAAAATAATAAGAATTATATGTATTTTAAATAAGAAAGTTTTTATTATCCTTGTCACGTGAATATAGACTGTATTTCATGTGAATAGGGAGGGGGAGCCCCTTGTTTTAGCTATTTTTTCTGTTCTGCTGTCCTTTCTCCTGCATTTGCCTAAAGGCTCTCAGTAAATTACACTCCAAGTAAATGACTGTAATTTACCCGTTGAATTCCCTTGTTCAGGAAAAGCACACACCACACATTCCAGCGTTTCCACAGCTCAAATTTACCATTCTCGATGTCAAGAACAATCCACGGGCAGTAATTTGAAACTGTTTGAGCCTTCAAATAAGGGAAATTAGAAATGTTTTGAGAGCTAAGATTTTCAGTGAGGAGATAAAACCTGATAAAATCTGTAACAGTTCAATTCTTTCTCCTTTATATTTATAAACAGGGCATTAAATGTACTGCTAAGCCAGCACCCTGATCCCGGCTCAGCTCGGCCAGAATGGCACGGGAAGCAGTATTACTAACACAAGCAAAGCATTTGTAATAAGGGAAAAAATTTTAAAGGCCTACAACAAAAACACACGTAGACGACCTTACAGCAGAGCAGAGAAGCAGCACATAGGGCTGAAGTCCCGATCCCCCTTACAGCGGCGGCCAAACTCACCGCGCCTTCCGCCAGGCTGGAATTCCCCCCGAATTCCCGACTAGGCTTAAATTCAGCTATTTGTTATCAGCCGGCTCTATCCTGACAACGTAGCTAGGGCTGTACAGCTGGGCACATCTCAAAATTAAAATATTCTATAAAACGGGATTTTAATTAACATCCAGAGCGATTAAAGCAGAGAAATCCATACATGTTCGTGATGAATTATCCCACGCGGCGGTGGGGAATGTTCTGGGCCCGGTGACGGATACGCTGCACGGCCAGACACAAACACCTCCCCTCGCCTTACCACGCACAAAACCCCACCGTTAGCACACTCAATAACCGCAACCGCCTATTTCGCTCTGTCTAAAGGCAGGTTTTCATATGGTAAAACTGTTATAAATCCTCATTATCCTAAATAAAATTACAGCACTTTAAACATTTCCAGGGAGAACATTCTCTCTTCTAAACAACTACCTTAGCGAGTAATAGGAAGCAATATGGTTGCACTTGTGTCACAGTTGGAAGTCTTTTTAAACTGTCGCCCTGCTAGCAAACCAATTCTACATATTAAAATGAATGGATTGCTTATTTCAAGGGGAAAAATCATTTATAAAATCAAGACCATTATTAAGATACTGTGACTTATTTCCATTCCGGAGTGCATGAGAAACAGATAAATGCAGCAACCTATGCACACTGAAATGTCTTTTTTTTTGATGCCACAATTTTCTTTGTCAAATGAGTCATCCACGCGTACAAGTAAATTAAAAATTGATCTAGATTCCACATGCGAGGAGCTGAAGTTTTTACACGTTTCCGTACTGCAAACAAGCACAGATCTCACAAACAGCTGGCTACAGGCTTTTATTTCTAAAACCTACGAGATCTTCCTCCTGCCTTCCCTGCTAGACACGGGCGCTGCGCAAGACACCCGAAGGCATACATGCAGTATTTAGGCTGGGTCGCTGTAAACGTACCTGACCTCCAGCAGATGACTGCACATTTTTAGTGTGTAATTGGCTGACCTCCTCATCAGTTGTCGTCTCAGCCTGAAATAATACCCTGGCCTGGCCATATCGCCTATTTATTCAGGACCCTTTAACAGATTAGTTGTTTGGATTAAATCTAATCAGAGGTTCAGTTAACGCACCACAGCAGGTTTGGGAGCGTGCACCTTGTAGTCACTGAGTAAATTATAGGAACCCTATAATTTGATGAGAACATGTGGGCATTTTTCCACAAGCTCATAAATTACTGATTGCTTTTGTAGGTTTCATTGATACTAATGTGTGCTTCCCTCCACGTCTCTGCCCCAGATTGTTGCTGGCACAAACATCGCCACTTGGAAACCTAGTAAATTACTGAAACATGTTTAATCATGAGGTTTAAAAACTTTGCGCATTAATGGCGGGGAAGGCTGCTGCTCCTGAGCTGCAAACAGCCTCGCTGCGGGCTGCCCGGGGCGAAAGGCTTCGAGCACAGATCTGCTCTCTGGTACGACGGCGTAGCTCGGGATTAGCTCCCGACATCTTCTCCGACGGGGCTTTCCTGCCTGCGAACCCTTGCCTGCCAGCACTTCCATTTTTCTCCCACTTGGTCCCACTCCCCAAACCAGACAGCAGAGCCTGCACACGCTGCACCTTGTGCAAACCTCATTTTAATGGCAAAGGCAGCTAATAATAAAGCAATTAGCTGCTCAACTAAGAAACTGCCAGTTTTGCTGTTGTCTTTCTTTTAATCATTGAAAATTTCTCCATTAATTTCAAGCCGTTTGTAGTATCCATTTTCATAATTGCAAACCTGGATGAATTGTTTCTAGAAGTTGAACCATGGCTGATGCCAGCAGAACCTACGAACACATAAAAGCTTCAGTTTCTAATGTCACTATCAAGCCAAAAACAATTACACCCATTTGAATTATGGCAACCAATAAACTTAGATAATCACCATATGCAACATAACATTTTGGCACTTGAACTAAAAACTCTTGTAGACAACTATAGATTGCTGCTAATGTTGAGCGTTCTTGTCCTACCCAAGGCTGCCAATAGAAATGCCAAAGCTGCTGAATACTGCTCATCCTCGTAATGTTGTCAGTGAATGGCACATTCACACAGCCCCCAATCCTCTCTTCCCAGGCATGGTCTTCTCCAGCTGCAGCTTAATTTCCTGTGACTTGCCTAATTACTGTAATTAAGGATTAATTGCCATTAATTATTCACACATAAGCTCATCGCAAATCATGGGGTAAATGTCTTATGAAAGCTGCCATACAAGCCATGTATAAACACACTGGGATGCTCCAGGCAGGAGAATCTATCACTCAGCCCTGAAGCAAATCTCTGTGCTTCTCTTACAAAAACAGCTATAACTCTCAGAAACTCGACAGTCTTTCCAGGTAAGCATTAGGTTACAAAGCATGTTTTCCTGTGGAAGCCACAACGGTTTTATTAGTACTATAAATGCTGTTTTATCTTTCCAACTGCTATTTTTATGTTTCCATTTTTATTCTACGGTGCTCAGTTTAGGACAAGCATTTGCTCGGAGGAGGAATGTTTGCAGTTGCTGCTCCCCCACCCCGCGCGGCGGCTGTCGGAGGTTTGCGGCGCAGCACCATGTGACAGGATCAGCATGCCAACAACAAAACCCAGCTCCACATCAGCTGCGGGACCGGGCTGGAAACCCCCAGTGCTTCCATATTCCCAGCTAGCGAAGCCGGTGTTTGCATGCTGTGAGTACCGGGCACTCAAATATCCTCCGAGAGAGGGTAGACCATCCTGCAAGACGGGGCCGGGAAAAAAACCCTGAGCCCAGCAGAAACGATGGATGTGACAGACCCAACGCAGGAGCAGTAATGAAATGAGGCCAGCATTGCGCTAGCTGGCTTGGTGGTTCCTCGGCTTTATTTTAACTGTCTTTGCCATCCACTTTCAAAGCAAGCTAACGGAAGAGGCAGGTTTCTTTGTTAGTGTACCACCACAGGACGTCAGGAGCGTGGGCACGCGGCGCTGGCTGAGCCCTGTACAGCAACCGGAGGGGGCACCAAAGCCAGCACCCCCTTCCCAAAACTCTGCGTTACTGTCAATCTCTCCCAGTTCCTTTGACGCCAGGTTTAAAACTGTAAGAATTTGATTTAACAGAAAGAACTGCAGTGCTGTCGTGCGCTGCGCAGAGAGTCAAGGAGATCCTATATCAACGCTATGCATTACCACCGAAATACTGCCCCAGGAAATTTAAGTATAAGCGGGCAGAATGTTGTTCTAATTGTTATGTTAGTACCTTCTGCAGCAAATTAATGCATGAAACATTTTCATTTCGGTACATAAGTTTGTGTGTGTCTGAGTTAAACATTTATGTTAATGGACCTTCTGGCAGATCTGTAATGTTTCAAATACTCTTGTAGAACAGCTTTTTCTAAATACATCATTTAGCAGTTCTTTCCCCATTTTCTACCTGATCTGGGGGCATGCAGGAAGGGAAACTATTTCACAGTTTTAAAAACCTCCTGCTTGAGTAACTACAAAACTCAGCTGCGTTCAGGCAAGGTAGCAATTAAGCCTGCACCGCCACTAGCAATGTAAACTGTATTAAAAAAAAAAAAATTAAATAAAAGGCACACTAATAGCCAGCATATGCTGCGATCATAACACCCTGCATCAGCATGCGGCACTCCTCAGCCACCACGCGCAGCCTGCGCCCCGCTCCCTGCACCCAGTCCTGCTCCCCACGGCCCGTGCCAGCCCCGAGCATCCCGCTGGGCTGCGGCGGCTGCCCGGTGCGCGGTGCCTGAGTGCCCACCCATGTGCATGGCGGACCTCTGCCCGCGGCTGCCTCTCCCCGTAGCACGGCTCCTGGATGCTGTCACCATGCCGGCTGCCCTAGAAACCCTTGGTTGATCTCCATCCTATAAATCTGACAGGAGGACACGCATGCGGCGTTGGGATGGCTGCCAGGATCCCGGAGCGTGCCAGGACGCAGCGCTGCGGGGCACAGAGCAGGGAAGGTGCCCTCCGCCCCTGTGGGTGCCCATCAGGCTGGGGGTGATGGGCATTTCTGTCTGGTGGGGGCACGTGCCGAGACACGGCACACGTCTGCACACAGGGCTCAGGAGGGGTGAGGGCTGGCCCCAAACTCTCCCCAGCCCACGTCTGGACCTCTCAAAAGCACGAGCGGGTCTCAGGCCGTCCCCAGTGCCTTGGGCTGCCTGTGGCCCTGGTCTCATGTGTCTGCGCGTTGCTGGTGGCCCCAAAATTGTTATTTCCCCATCTCTGGCTACCTCAGTGCTCAGGCAGCTGGCAGGCTCTGCCATGTTGCTCTCCATTTATGGACTCCCAGCTCCCTTGATCTGGGTAATTAGGGTTTATGTGTTAATTGGAATAAATAGAAAGATGGGGGTCACAGGCATAAATTTCCAAGTGCAGTTGAGGAAGATGCCGTAGCAGACCAGCGGTGGGCCAGTGCTGTTGCTGGCATAGCCATGCACCACAGCCCGGGGGCACAGGGAGGAGCGAGTGCCCCGCAGCGCGTCTGCCCCAGCCCGGGGCGGTCTCCTGACCCCCATTCCCACATGTCTGGGCCTCGTGGGCTGGGATGGCGAAGGGAGGTAGACGCCTGGCACCAAGCAGAAGTGCAAGAGCAGAGCCTGCTCGGCCGTGAATTAATGTTGCTGAAAGCACCTGGAATGAGACCAGGCCGTAAGGCCGCAGCAGCCGCCGGCAGGTCCCAGGGAAGGGGCGTATGAGGAAAGGTCACTGCAAAAGGCCGAGCGCTGGGTTGAAGCTGGGCTGAGCCTCAGCCGTGCCCGCTGCCTTCCCAGCGCCGCCGGGTCTGGGAGCTGGCTGCGTGCTCCGGCGGGAAGGGACCCGCTCGGGGTGCCCCATCCCCGCACGCACAGAGCCGGAGGAGGACACTTCTGGTGCGCCAACCAACAGCTGCTGCACCGAGGGCAGCCAGACCCAAGCCGTGACACCTCCTCCCAGCTCACATCCCACTATCTCTCTGAAAGCAATACTTGTAAAAAATGTAACTTCTCTGACAGAAACGCCATTATTCTTGAAATATGTGACTAAATATTGCACGGTAAAAGCATTTTCCCTCTTGAATTAATTACATTTCACTTTCCGCCCCCCCTTTTCATACGTAAAGGCTTTCACTGTCCAGCGAAGGAGGCCCTCCTCTCCTGAGCAGATATGAAATTTGGCAAGCCTCATTTATCCTTAAATTTATAATTCAACAGATGCTTTTGCTAACACTTCTTGATAACAGTGCAGCAGAAATTCAAGTCTTAATTCTTGGGCATGGGAGGCGGAATGTGAATATTAGTATTACTATTATTTTTTTAATCCCACTTTTAAATATTACGCTCTGCATGGTTTCCAAATCAGTTTCAACTTTCCTGGAAACTTTTATAATAAACAGTCCTGCTACATAATTTGATGTTTTTAAATGAAAGCATCCAAGCTAATCTATACAAATTAACAGATGTCCTCCTGAAACAGTTAGAAACAAAGAAATGCAGATGCGAACATCATCAGCATCCAAATGAGCTTATTGTAGGACCCTTTAAGGCACATCTGAGCATAGCTCCAGCCTGTAGTCTACCTTTCAACTTGCAAATGACAGTGTCACCAAACACTGTCCTTCCATCAATCAAGCTGGGTCATGAATATACAAAAGGCAGCAGAGAAGCTGGCTACCTCCTGCAGTTCAACTTGGCCTAATTATCTGGGCCTTTCTTTTTGTTCCCGTCTGAAGGGTATACACCCAGTCAGCTGCTGGGCAGCCCCGGGCCTCATCACGGGAGGTTACGCACACTGACCCTCCTGCGGACAGCCAATGCAAGCTAAATGTGAGCACCAAATGTCATCTTTCTTATTCATCATTATAAAACTTCCCTCCCCTTTCAAAATACCAATCTGCTGCCATTTTCAGACCCTCCCCCGCACCCCTCCAAGCTGTCATTTCGCAGCGCTCGCTGCCAGTCGAGTGAATTAGCATCCTAACTGATGTGCTGTTATTCTCCCATGCATCCCTCGGATGCGTTAACTAATGACCTCCCCCCAGAAAATCCAGCCGGTCTCAGCGCCTCCTCGCTGGGCGCGCAGCCCCGGCTGGCTCCTTCCACAACGCGGGAGCCGCAGGCCGACGGCCGCCCATAGGAAAAGGCCTTTTCCTGGGGAGAGCGGCTCTTCGCATCTCATCCAGAGCAAATCGGTGCTAATGCGCTGCTGTCATGTGCCACAGGCAGTGTCATGAGCCCAAGCACTCCCAGGCCACCAAGTCCCTCAGCAGTGTCACTGCAGTGCCTGTGCCAGCACCGGGACCCTTCCTCCCACGGTGAGGACCGGCTCGCTGCATAGCCATGTGTAACACCAGCCAGAGGCTTTTCTCTGGGAGGGGACAAAAGCAAAGCCAGGCTGCTGCCGTGGCCAGGCTGCCCTGCAGCCCTCCCCGCACTGCTGGCACTGCTGCCGGGACAGGGGGACGGTGCCCACGAAGTGAGGAGACCCCGAGAGCAGCCCAGGCGCACCAGCGTGCAGCCGTACCTTTGTGCGCATAACCCCAACTGCGACTTGGAGGGCTGCAGCGAGCCGGAGCAGATGGTACCCTGGCCCCGGGGTGCTGTGGGAGGTGCCAAGGCCCCGCCGTGGGCTGCGGGGACACTGCCCGGCCCGGTGGCAGCTCGCCCTGACAAACGCCACCCCTTGAGCCCGGGCTGAGGCACGGACCCATGGCCAGTGCTTGGACTTGAACACTTCGGCTTCGTAACGGCTTCAACTCCTCAGGAATTTACTCCTGTCATTTACACTGTTTGCCAAAAGATTTTATATCACTTGCTGCAAACAAGCAAAAAGCCCCCCTGCCTGCTCCCAGTTACAAAACCCAGTCTGGCGAGCGTGGTCCCCCAGCTACGGGTGTCATCCCCATGACGAGGGGTGAGACTGACCCGCGGGGCAGGAGCATCCACACACCTTGTGCTGCCCCTGCAGCCAAAGGCGGCTTTTGCCCAGGCTTAGATATGGGGGCTGCTGTAACAGGGAGCGGGACTCCCTCCCAGAGAGGGAGCAGAGGAGGATCTCCAGAAGCAAAGGGCCAGACCAGCATTTCCTCACGCCAATGCGAGGCCACGGCAGGGCCATGCCCCCAGGCCAGTTTGCACAGCTGCTCCAGGTGCTCCACTGCGGCGACCATGCATGGCCCCAGCGTCGCTGCGACCCCGTGCCCCGGCAAGGGGGAGATGGGGCGAGCTCCCCTCGCCCAGCGCGGCTGCTGGCCTGCCCGTGCCCCGCCACCCCCTGCGCTGGGAAGGGGCTCTCAGGTGTAAAAAGACTTTTGAAACGGAAAGGCAATTCATGTAAGTGAAATACTTCAACGCCTGAAATTCCCTGTAGGACCCCAGAAACTCTAGAAACACAGAGCAGGGAAGAAATCTTCAAATCCCTCTTTTAGAATTAAAATCACTTTATAGACTAACAGAGCTCAAATAAATGTGGGAGGAATTTTAATGACTGCAGGTATTTCCTGCCTATGAATGATTGTCACCTGGAGAGACGATCGGTCTTGGGGGTAGGAATGCGCGGGGTCGGCTCAGCAGCGCCTCTCGCCCTGGCTTTGGCCACTGGGCCCCAACCTCGGCCGACCCCGGCAAGCCCTGCTGTGCTCCGGGCACAGCCATCGCGAGCCCTGCGGCGGTCGTCAGGATCAGCCCTCGCTATGAACACATGCAAACACCTGCGAAAGCGGCTTGGCGGCAGATGTGAGAGCCGTGACCCCGCGCCATCTCCCTCCTCTGTCCAGGCACGAGTGGGCACTGGGCGTTCCCACAAATCCCTGTTCTGGGCTGTCCACAGAGCGGCACGGACGTAGGGAAAAGTTAATCCTGCTAATGACCTTTAGAAGGAAACTGTAGCACAGATAATTTATCACATAGAAATGAAAGCAAAAATAAAATCTGCATCCCTAATTTCTTTTTCCTTTCAAAGCTCGGTATCTGATTTTGCAAACTGTATTATATATGTTTACATTTCTATAAAAGCAAGTGCTCCTTGGAGGAGCAGCTTAGGTAATTCACATTTGCATCATGTGTAGCTATGATAAATAATAAATATGTAGCTGATAAATGGTACTGTGCAACTGGAAGACCTATTTTTTATTGAATGGCTGACTAAATACTCATGTAAAAGTCATAACTTGATGCTTCTTTTACCCTGGGGCTGCAGTAATTTATTGTCGTAATTTATACAGGCTGCCTTGGTGAGGGGACAGTTTTAGACTAGCCCAGGGACTGCCCCGTCCCACCGGCTCCTCCCTCTGGGTGCGTGGCCGGGGGGGTCCCAGGGGACATGCAATGGGTTAAACCCCGGTGTTTGGGGTGAAATAGTGCCACGAGAGCAGGGAAAAGGCGACCACAGAGTCACCCCCTGGCACTACGTGGGGCTGCGGAACATGGCATGCGGTGCACGGCATGTGGTGCATGGCACGTGGTGCATGGCATGCCATGCATGGCACACGGTCGTGGCAGAGCTGAGGGACCATACTCTCTGGGACTCCGTCACAGGATGATGTGCAGGAGGGGACCTCAGCTGCTCTGGCACCACCAAGTCCGCACGGTGCTCTCACACCATCAGCACACGCTTCAGAGCCACGCATGCACAGGGACCCGCAGGCACAGGCACCCGCGCATCGCAGCACGTGTTCTCCCGCACACCCGCACTCCCAGGTGGCAGCAGGAGCCTGTCCTCCCCTCTGCCCCTGTCCCCTTCCTGGTGGATGAGGAATCCCCATCCCAGGGCTGGAGCCCTCATGGGGATGAGATTTTCACCCCACTGGGATCAGGAAATCTCTGCCCTGCCCACCCCACGCTGACTTCATGAAACTGCTCTGGGGAATTCACCGACAGTCTAAAATCTGCAACTCAAGCAGGAAAACTGAGGTTCATGCAGCAAAGACCTGCTGTCCAGCCGGTGAGACGCAGACTATAAATCCTGCCACGTACAGCGGCTGAAACTTTTCTTTAAAAAATGTGCAGAGGGCAAAAACATCCGTCTCAAAATGCAAGTGGGCCCTATCACTGCCAACGATCAACAGGATTAATTGGAGAAGGAATTTAAGAAATATATTCCAGGCAATATTCTGCCTTTGATAATTTAGAGGCAGCCATGATAACCACTATTTGTACATGACAGTCATATGAAATAATAAACCTTGCTAGCTATAAACATTACCAAATTCTGACACTATTGATTTATTATGTCTAACAGTGACATCAAACCGAACAACTGACAGAAACAATGTTACAGCTTTAAGAGCAGTTTGTCAACGATTAATTCTGCCAAACGGGGTTTAGTTTTATGCTGGGACTGCTTGTCTAGCAGTTGTCAATCCAAGCAAAAATTACTACTGCCACACGTCTGCTCACGCCAGCCCGAGGCGCCGCTCCACTAGCCCTCATTACCCCTATCACTGCAAATACAGATGCAAGGCCAGTCCCTATTTAATATGCGTGTTAATTATGCAAATTATTAATTGGGCTGGTGCTTGAGGACTTGTGTTTATGCCCAGATTAGAGTCAATAACTGTATCACACAGCATTTTAAGCCTGACCTGTGACAGAAATAAAGCTGTGCTGAAAGCGACATTTTCTCCTGCCTGCGCAGTGCTGCGGCTGCTCGCCGTGCCGGCTGCGGCGGCTGCGCCGGGCCCCGCACGCCGCAGAGCGCGAGGATCGCTCCCACGGGCAGTGCCAGGCCGCCCGGCACCTGCCCCACGCGGGTCCCAACCCGACCCTCCGTGGCACCCCCAGCTCTTCCCAGGTATTTTTGCAGCCATTTTCTCTTCCAGCAGGAATGTGGGCTTGCACTATTTATATTACACTGCCAATAAAAAGTGTATGACATGATATTATACGTTGTAAATTTGTTTGATTTTTTTTTTAAATCAAATACATTTAAAGGCACAAAGATAGAGGGCAAAGCTATGAGGCTTTTCCAATTAAAATTTACAGCAGACAATGTTGTAAATTTTATACAGTTGTAATGCTTGCTGCAGTTGTGCTGAAATGGGAACTATTGATCAGCCTGATTTCCCAGGATACACGAGGGGGAAACAAGGTATTGCACAAGCAGAAACAAAACTTTCATTTGTAAAGCCTTCTATTATACTTTACTGCCCTCATTTGGTTCCAGATGCATCTCTCTTAGCAGAAGAAATAAGGTCAGAGCCTCTTCCCCAAAGACTAATGGAGCAGAGGAGGCGAACAGGGACCTCCATGGGTCGGCACTGCACCCTGCCTTTGCTGGCTCGCCCAAGCGCAGGCGCCAGGGCCACGGTGCGGCACGGAGCCGCCGGCACGGGGCAGCCGGCACGGTGTAGGGGGTTCAACCCTCGGGGGTGCCCGAGGGGCCCCTGAACACAACAGAAGGGCTGGGGGCCCTGGAAAGTCAATTTGGGAGCAGCAAGTCCACGTCTCTAGCAAGGATAAGACTTAATAAATGCACCCAGCGTGATTTACTGAGCGGTACTTAGAAGATGGCCCATTAAAAACAAAAGGGCGATGGCATGGGGACGTGGCCCGGACAAGGCAGCCCTGGCCCGCAGCGCAGAGGCACGTGCTGGGTCGCGTGCCATGTACTGTGCTCTCAGTTCCGCCACCGACAGACACGCAGGCCGTGACGGCTTTTGCTCGCAACAAAAAAACAGAGAAAAGCACATCATGCAATATTTTATCCAAGTCGCTGGTGTTGCCGCAAGGGGCTGGCACGAGGCGCCATGAGGCGTCAGGCACAGAGGAGCGGACCTGAGGTGTGCGGCATCCCGCGGCGCCACGGCAGGGGACAACTCCAGTCCTGACCACACATGGCCAACAAAGGCGCTGTTTGGAGGGGGTGACCAGGCCCCGCTTCGTGCCGGCATTGGACCCTCGTGCAGCCTCACCGTCGGCACCAGCGGCGGCCGGCCTTCGGAGGCACATGAGGCCAGCCAGGCGAATCACCGCATTTCGGGGCCAGAAGCAGCAGCGGGCAGCAAGGGGGCCAGTGCACGAAAGGCAGCACTGAGCAAGCCCGGATGGGATGCGCAGCGGGGGAGAGGCTGAGCGGCGAGAGGCTGCTGCCCCTCCTGAGGCCGGTGAGCCGCCGGTACCTGCCCCGCTCCGCCGACGGCACGCGTGAGGCAACGTGAGGCACAGCAAACTCGCCCTGCGCTGTGCCGGCAGGGAGCCGGGGCTGATGTCGGGGCGGCTCGTGGGGCCGCGGGGGCAGCACCCCACTGTGCCCCAGCCTTCGCCACGGAGCAGGCACTGCCCGGCGGCACGGCCGCCCCCCTGCTCCCCTGCTCCTTTCCCTCGGCTTTTAGTGAGCTTCAGACCAGATACGCTCTCTTCTCTATGGAGAAGATAACAGTTTTTAATGGAAAGCCTGGCACAAACGGAGCTGCCGCCCGTCCAACAGCTCCGTGAGTCTACGCTAAGAGCATTTACATATGAATTATGGCCACCTTCGGACTCAAATGTGATGTTCTCTTTCATTTACACATTTTCTGCACTTCTTCCTTCCTTGCAGCCCAATGACTGTGCCAGGCCCTAGGTGCTGAGGTTTCTAGGAACACCCGTGCCGGCTCCCGTGCCGTGAAGCTCCTCACCGGGGTCCCCCCAGCGTGGGGGTGTGCGGCTGAGCACCTCTCCCCAGGGCAGGGCACCCACCGCCGGCGCGGGGACCGAAACCCCGCACCTCCCTCAGCGCAGTCCCTGCGAGCGACCGGCTTTCAGCAGTGCCCCCGGCGCTGCACGGCGAGCTAAAACCTGCAATGTCACCTGCCTGAACTAAAGTGAATTTAAAATACAAACAACAAAGCCAGTGCTAAGTTAAAAGGAGAAAAAAACAGACAATGGAGGATCCCAATAATGGGAAAAGATAACAAAGCCCCTGGATCCTAGCATCTGGCACTAAATGCACTTTTCTGTAAACTGAATGGCGGCTTCCAAACTGCGCCAAGCATCACTCCTTTGCCAAGGCAGTAAACAGCTTTTATCAGCAATAATGATGGCATAATCCCAGCTAAAAAGGAAAGTAACATATGGCAGCAGCCCTACAAACACCATCCCAACAAAGTAGGGGGCATTTTTATTACAGCGTCCACTTGCAGAAAACCTGCCAGACTACTTCTCTCTTTTCTCCTCTCTTTTTTTACAGGTTATCATCTTCGCTGTTTGAGCTGAATGTGGCATTTGGGAGTTTTAAACTAATGAGTTCATTTTTCTAGGAAAAAAAAAAAAAAAAGAGGAAGATAGGGTACCCAGAACTGACAGATGACAACGAACACAAACAGTCTTGTGAAATGAACATATATGCTTAACACAGTGCTGGGGAGAAATAAATGCTGCAAAGGTGCCACATTATTTCAAATATTATTATACAGTTTAGTCTTAGGTGCAATGCTGTGTTTGGAAAACAAATATGTGGGAAGCAATAATTCAGACCTTAAACAATTTTTTTCTCTAATGATGCAATATGTTATATAGGAGCACTGCTAATAGGTCAGGTGTAAATCAGTGCAAATTTTGTTTACAAGCTGATTTCAAAAACAAAATTAATCTAACATTATTAACCTTTTTTAATGGCTGGCATCCTCATTTATATTTGTGGATCTAATATTCACAAAACTGATTTTAAGCCCAACCGTATATTTATCAAAACCAGCATGAGACACAACGCCCGTGTGAAACACATTGGGGTGGACTAAAGGATAGTTTGCCGTCACACTGGCTTGCTTTTAATTGATGAAAGAGCAGTTCACTTTTCCCCTATCTTTTATGATTTGCTGAAATACCGTCTCCAAATAAGAAGAGATTCCAATCTCACTTTGGCTCGGCAATCTCGTCATGCGATTATTTGAAAACATTACGATTCACTAATTATCATGCTAATTATTTTGCCCTATACATTTGCCATCATGTTGTACAATTAAACACAGAGCCCAAACCTTTGTTTACGCCATGCAAATGTGTGTGCTGATTGGGGAACAAATGTGGAAAAGTGGAGGAATGCACTAATATTTTTTTGACATCTTTACCTATAAATATTTTTTCAGACTGAAAAATGTATCTAATAGCTCCACTCACTGATGTGCACTGCAGTTTACCACAGTGTCTATATTTCTGTTGTCAGTTTTACAGTATCTCCCTTCATTAAACCTATCAAGTTTTCCTTTTGATCATGCAACCAAGGCCAGAAGACAGATATCTTCCTGGAACAGAGCAGTCTGCCAAGTCTTTCACAAGACCAGCTTTAACCTCCCTATTGATTTTCTCAACACTGCAGCCATTCATTGTTTGTGACATTTGGCTGTCGGCTCTTTAACACCCTTCAACCAAATCAATTTCATATTTTTGTCAATGCCCTGCTAGAGGATGAGCAAAATGGGAAGAGACTTAGCATGATTTAGAATGTTGATTTTCTAGAGCGGTTTTATCTGTAGTTTTTACAAGCCTTATAAAGTTAATTCAACATGTTTGTTTAAGCATATGTAATAAATTGGGAGAGAAGCACTACCAGAGTTAAGTTTCAAATTCCCCAAATCTCATTCATGAAGAAAACTAAATTGTTATATCCATGTCAGTAAAAACAAATGTGCAGCAATCCCATTCCCTCCAAAACCGAAATACAAATCAGGCAGATCCCTGCCCAGCCCCTGCCCGCTGTGCCAAGCCCCTGGGGCAGCGCCGCGCTCCAGCACCGACAGACCCGCCGGCAGCGCCGGCGCCTCGCGGGGGCTCCTCCACCACTGCCCTTCCACGTGATGAGAGGTAGCGAGGCTGGGCCCCAAAAGAGAAATAATTGTGCTTCCGAGCAACAGACGTTAGGAAACAGCGCTTGCTGAGCCGGCGAGCGAGCCGTGCCCCGCGCAGGAGGGTACGGGGGAGATTGGAGCTGGATCCTGGGGGATGGAGGGACACGGGAGCCCCAGACGGCTCTGCCCAGGCTTTGTCCCCAGCCGAGCCCCTCGTACAGCGGTTGTACCTGCCAGCGCCCCATTTCAGGGACGCTGTTTTCCCATCACCACGGGCAGCCCCACTGCTACACACTGCTCCAAGCACTGCTGGCGGGAACAGGGTCGTGTCGCCCCAGGAAAGCGAGCGAGAAGCCCGGCCCTCACCAAGCCCTCAGCATGCCACGGCCCTCCAGGCCAAACCCAGGGGACTGGTAAAACACAACCACTACTCCAACCCAACACAAACAGCGCTGCTGTAATGTGTCCGGCACCCGATGGATGTGGGAAGAAGAGTTGGCTGAACGGCCGAGAGGGGACGGCCGGGTCCAGCCCCAGCCCCACACCTGCCCCCCAAGCCCCCACACCATCGCTCTGACCTGCACCAGACCCCAGGGATACATTTTGGGGCTGAAAACGCTCCTGGCCAGCCTGGGCTTTCCCCACCCTCCCGTGCTCTGCTGCGCACTGCTCTCTCTGGCCGGCGCAGAGATGTGCCAACAGACCAGGGCACGGGTATCACCATGGCTGAGCTCAGCGTGACCCCCCCAAGTGGGCACAGCCTCCGAGTGGCAGATACTGTAGTGGGAATCATTTTTAGACAACATATTCATCTGATACACCAGCGGCATTAAAATGTGGATTAACAGCCTGGCAGCTTGAACAGCTTATTTGGAGTCAGTAGGCACTGTGGTGTAAATATGTATTTAGGGCATTTCGAGGATGCATGTTAAAGACGCGGTGGATTATACCCACGCCTCCCTGCACACCTGGATTTATGCTGTGTTTATTAGAAGGCCTATAGATACCGCAGGCTTGGTAAATATGGTTATGGAAGCCGTTACTGCCTGTAATGATCTGGTCTGATCTTTTGTGTTTGTCTACACATCCCCTCACGGTTCTGGCTTAATCTCCTACCCTCAGGAGGCACGTCCAAAGTCAGGACAAAAACACTTTTGCCACGTAGGACAAGGGACTCATCTCGTGTCCTACCCCACCGCAGAGGTAACCTTCCCACGCGCGGCCCCCCGGCTCCTGGGGAGCAGGGACTGTCCTTCGCATCCTTCCCCTCTATTTTTAACTGCTGATAAATTGGAGAGACTCCTGGTTAAACCGTGTTGGTTTCAAGGACATGGAGGACGGTGATGGTAGCAGTTGACACTTCATTACATCAGAGACGTGAGCGGGAAGGGACCCCCCCATCCCCCCGAGGTGGCCGGGGGGGGGAGCTGGGGGCTGTTCTCATCCTGCCCATGGCCCTCGGGGTGCCCGGCCCCGCAGCGCGGCAGCACGCACCCCGCGCCTGACCCATGCAGGGCAGGGGGCTGTGCCCCCGCGGTACAGCAGTCTGCTGGAGACCCCCCACCTCTGTGGGTGGGGACGGCTCCTGTGGGGCTCCCCTGAACCCCCCTCGTTGCAAGAACACCCCAAGGTGGGGGCTGCGGCGCTGCCAGCATCACTCCTGGCCATACTGTGGGAAAAGGCCTGATGAGAAATGAATTTGAAAAACCAATTGTAAAAAATAGTTTTTAAGTCTCTCAGCCTTGCCCCCGGGGAAGGAGGACACGGTGTGTTTAAAATACTGTGCTTAAAATAAAAAATATTCTCCACGCTGGCAACCTATTTTGCTGGGTTCCTGATATTGCTGTTTCCAAGACCACGCGCACACCAGACCCCCCCGGTCCCCAGGGACGCCACGGGACAGCGAGAGCCAAGGTTAAAAATAAAGCTTGCAGGATGGTTTCCCAGCCTGGTGTCCTTCAAATGTGGACTACGCCCAAACCAGTCCTCTACTAACGCTCAGCTGATGGAGGATGGATGGGATGGGATGGGACAGGACGGGATGGGTGGATGGGATGGGATGGGATGGGATGGGATGGGATGGGATGGGATGGGATGGGATGGGACGGGACAGACAGGTGGACTCCCATACGTGGTGCCCAGCGCAGAGGGCCGGAGCACGGTGGCCACAGGACCCTCAGACCAGCTCCTGCTGTGGTGCACCCCAACATCTCTCTCCTGCAGCTGCAGCAAGAACCCTGGGGGAAGACAGCGTGGAGGCTCCCGCAAATGTCACGCCACTTCACCCCAAGTCAGCCCCCCTGAACAAAGGCGTCTGCCTCTGGTCCACCCGCTCAATGAAAGATGCAAAGTCCATGAACCATTCCAGCACAGCAGGAGGGACGTCAGCGCCAGAGACACTGTCTGTGGGGGGGAAGGCACCCCTCGGCTCCCCGCGGCCGGGAGAGGAGACGTGGGGTTGGGGTGGCAGGGCACGGCAGCACCCACCCTGCCCCGGCCCCCCCGAGCCACCCGCCCTCCCCACGGTCCCTGGGGCCAGGGCTGCTCACAGCGAACACAGGCAGGATTTATCCATGCAGTAAAAAGCTGTTTGTCTCATAATTCTGCATGTGTCACGTATGATCTTGACTCGCTTATTTGCCCAGGAGTCCGCCCTAAAGCCTCACCCATCTCCCCAGCACCCCGAAACGGCTGTGGGTGTCCGGGTGCCTCTCCTCTGCCATGGGGGCTCCTGCAGGACGGTCGAGCCCGGGCTCTTCCATCTGACTCACCGTGCCGGGAGGAACCCTGAGCACGCATCTTCCTGAGACCTTTCCAGGCTTTTTAACCTGAGCCCTGCCACCTTTCGAGTCCGTTTTCCCACCATTTCCCATTGCCACGTGACCAACGTGTGCGATGATAGTCCAGGAGAGAAACTTTGCATGATTTAACAACAAAAAACATTAAAAAATAATGGGACGGGTCCTCAGCTGGTGTAAATGCTCACCGCTCCACCGAAGCCATTAGCAATTTGCACCAGATGAGGATCTGCCCCAAGGTTTGGGGGTGGCCACAGAAACAAAAACTCTCTCAGCTGCGCCCCAACGGGGTCCCCGTGTGGGGGCACGAGCCCTTGCTGTTGTTTTGATCAGAGCTGCCTTTCAGTATCATGATGAAAAAAATGCACACAGACTTGGTTTTTTTAGGTAACTGGTTTTCAAAATGAACGCAAGAACCTGTCCAGTCCCAACTGGAAAAAATGCAAGGATCACGTTATAAGCAGGAGAGGGGCTGTGCAGGAGGAGCGTTACCCGTTCCCATCGACCTGATGCCCTTACCGCCCGTGTGCCGAAGGCTCCGCGTCCCCGACGCTGATAAAACAAACATAGAGCTCTCTCTGCAGCCGTATCTGCCGGGGCCATGGCTGCAGCCGGGCGGGAGGAGGGCTGTGGCCGCCGGCCTCCGACGAGCACCCGGACCCTGGCAGGCAGCACACACCCCCCGCACCCCTCCCCGGGCGCTGGGCACCCGCCGGCACCCAGCGATAATGCAGCGGGGCTGGCGCTGGCGTCTCTGCCACCCACCCTCCCCTGTGTCGGACACAGCCGTCGGGATCTGCTGGAGCGCCCTGGCCCGGCTGGATGGGACCTGGGGCCAAATGGCCTTTATCTGACAGACCTCCGGGCAGGAGACCCCGCTGCTCCGGCACCGGGACCACAGAGCTCCCAAAATACCAGAAATACGATTCAAAGCATTTTTTGTGCCCAATGGAGCTGCAAAAGACCAGCCTGAAAAATGTATTTTAATATATTTACTATTGTTTTTAGTCTTCTAGCACCAGATAGGAAGACACGAGAATTTCAGGCTTGCAACAGCCCCGTAATATTCCATTATTCCCCTGTTATTTTACTGTGGGATTTTTCCCACTATGCCCCAATATCCTCATATTTTCAGCTGCAGCGTGTTTGCTTTGATGATGCCTTAACCTAGAAATAGTCTGCAGTTGTTTACCCGCTGGTAGAGCTTCAAATATTATATTCTCACATTTTTAAATCAGTGCAGACACCTGAGACAAAAAGTGTCCCAAAAGCTGCCTACAAGAGCTACATGCTGGTCACTCTTTCTTGTCAAGGTTGATTTATTGCCTCCTTGCTGTTCAATTTCACATTTTGTCCTCATCATATCCGTGGCTCATGATCATTCTAGGCTGACCCTTGTAGGGCAGGCAGGGAATATTGATAAAACAATTATCTGTTAGCCGTTCATTTGATTTTCCATTTCAATTACGGATTGCACGAGGCAAAAGGAAAAAGATTGCATCATTGATTTTTCTACCTTACAACAGTAAAGAGTTGCTTTGATGGTTATAAAATGAATGCAACTCAACCATGCTTTTAAAGGTCATATTTTTTGTTTTACTATATTTCTTAAAAGCCTTAATATATGCAACTGTACAGGGGGGAGAAGCCTGTATCGCCAGATCAGATAACTAGATACAAAGCACACATACGTCAAAGAAACACAGGTGAAAAAAGCCTCGCTCTAATGTCTTTACGATAAATCTGATCTTCCCGAGCAAACTCCTCGGGATCAGTCTGCAGCTGCGCCGTGGCTCTGGAGTCAAACGCCTGCCTGCAAATGCCTCTCCTCGCATGTAGCTAAGGAGAATTTAACAAGCCGTTCCTGGAAAAGTGGCCTCCCGCCTGATGGAGAGCGCCATGCTCCGTCTCCCGGCTCCGCCGCATTACTGCACATTAAGAGTTTGTTCGGTTCACGCAATATGCAGAGAGCGGCTGCGAAAGGAGACGTATTATCCCCGCTAAACAGAACTATGTTAAAACTTCACCTATCTGAAGGGATGATAATGTGCTCTTGCCAGGCAGTGATCCGGGACGGTCACACTGGCGCGGGAGCGGTGCGGAGCCCTCGGCACTCCATCACGGTTCAGCGCCCGGTGCAGCTCCGGGGGATTTTCACATGGCCGACCCTCGGAGAGGTTCAGCCTTTGATCAAGGTTTAGCGTGCCTGGAGTGGCCGTGGCGCAGGAAAGGGCTTCCATTTTCTGTGTCACAGGGTGCCAATGTTGATCTCCTTAAAGCCCTAGAGTTTTCTTCCAAGACTGGATTACGCTCAGCAATTAAGGTAATGAACTGGCTGAGGTAACAAAGCATAATGATCTCTTTTGTCCTCTGAATGCTTATGAACTCCGCTCATTCACAATAGTCTGGAATGCAAAGCTTTCTCCAACACTGCGCGGCTTAAAACTGTGTAAAAATGATTACTTCCATTATGCCTTCATGGTTTGACATTTTTAATTTAAACACCTGTAATATTTAAACATACTTCTCAGAACCAAAATACCCACTCTCAAAGAATGCTAGCTTACATTCTTGTAATATTTTGACATCTTATGAGTATTATTTTAATGCCTGAAAAGATAATGTGATGAATCCATCGCAAATATATCAAAATATGTGTACAGGGGACTGTTGCTCGCTTTTTGTTTCAAAACAATGGATTTTTCAAAATAAGGCACAACAGCTGAGAGAGCAGTAATATTTTCATAAGGCAGTGTATTGTGTCAATAACGGAAACAGCCGAACCACATTGTCTCTGCATATGTGCAGGCAAACGCAACACAACTTTTGCTTCAAATCAAGCCCTTTTATGCCGTATTAAACACCGGCTCGCACACTGCCATCTTTTCAAGCACAGGGTATTTTGATGCAGCTATTTCACTTTTTTAAAGCGTTTACTTAAGGTTTTATTTATTTATTTTGAAACATCTGGCTACTACTTTTACATTTTTTTCAAATTTTTTGCATGATATAAACCTTCTGCACTGCAGAATCCGCTGCACTCTGATCTTTCATCTTAACACATTTCCAGCCCCAAATTTCACTTCAATCTCACCTCATCTCTCCATACTACATTAACCCCTGGCAATTGCCTTCCAAATGACCCCATTAAGCTGTAATTGCCTCAGCAGGCCTGCACTTTCGCTTGTAATTCTGTACCTCTCATCTCCCAGACGTTCTCTCAGCATCATTTCGTGTTCTGGCTCCCTTCACTGAGCTCAGCTTATGACCTCGCTGCACCATGGCCGAAATGACTACTAAAAGCATAACAGAGACGGAATTCCATTACTTATTTTTAAAAGTTCTCTGGTGCCCTAATGTAATATTCTTTGGGGAGTGTTGTCAAGGATACCAAGCACCAGCCATTAAAACCTTTTGTTTCCCAAGGCATTCCGTCTTTTATTAATAAATAAAGATAAAGAGAAGCTCATCCACCCTCCAGAAAGTCAGCGTGCGCTTGCAATGGTCTGGTACAACTTCAATCCTTATTCTGCCCCTTGTGTGTGGGGAACAGCCGCGTTACGCCCAGGAGCAAGGACCGGCGGGCTGGCAGCGGCGGCGCGCTCTGCCCGGCACAAGCGCTGCCGCGCGCAGACGAATTAAAACCCTTCTGCGGATAATTCTGCGGGAGCAGCTCTGCACGGTAATGCCTGCCTTTAACATATGCCGCCTTCCCACCTATAATGAAAATTAAAGCTGAGCTCTGAGTAGCCGTACGTGTGGGCACCGCGCAGGGGAGGAGGAAAAACTAAAACTATCATATCCCACTGTCAGGGCTCA
Organism: Pluvialis apricaria; assembly: GCA_017639485.1. NCBI lineage: Eukaryota > Metazoa > Chordata > Aves > Charadriiformes > Charadriidae > Pluvialis > Pluvialis apricaria. The sequence goes on from CM030025.1 coordinate 10,470,685, forward strand.
CAGTCTATCAAGGATAATGGGAATCCCCAATGGGAGCGAACAAAACAGCATGGAAAAAGCCGGCTAATCCTTTAACTGGGTTTGTGGCTCCAATGTGTTAAGGAGGAACCTCCCGCTCACGGCTGTTGTGAGACGGCCAGGAGACATATATTTCAGATTGAAAATTAATTGGTGCTGGATCCAAGCAAGCCTTTGTAGCAAGCAGTAACCTTTTCATTTTATGGTCATGACACTGAAATATTAAGAGCCCTCTTCTCCCATAAACTATATAAACAGAGGCACTCTGAAAAATGGAGGTAGTTTTTTTCTGTGGCAGAGAAGGAGTTTTACTCTTAATTCATAATAAAACTTAGCGCCGGGGCTGAGCGTGGCGGTGGGTTCACGCTCAAAGGGTACCGGTGCAGGCGGGGGCCTCTCCCAGCCCCGGCGGAGGGGACGGCGCTCGCCTGGGATGCGACGGTGGCGCTGGGGCCGCGTGAGCATCCGCCTCCACAGGGCTCGCTCGGCACCGCCGGCAGACCCCGCCAGGAAGGCGCACCGGCAGCTCGCTGGCAGAGCGAGAGGAGGTGACATTTCGATCACCACCGTGACTTTCTCTCTGGCTGGCGCGCAGAGAGCTGCGGCCGTCCACAGGGCTGTGCGGGGAGGCGGGCGCTGGCACTGCGGAGCCCACTCTGCTGGCGAGGGGCACACGTGGCACTGGAGGGGCAGCAGAAAGGCCCATCAGGGGCTGTCCAACACCGTGCGACGCTGCGGACGTGACTTGCCGCTCAGGAAACCCCTGCTCGCAAACTGCTGGGTGTTGGGACGGTGTGTCAGAAAGGTCTTCGCTTCATGCGTGACCTATTAGCTGTTTCCTTAAGCATCTGCTGCTCATCACCGTCAGAGACAGAGCGCTGGACCAGGTCAGCTCTCCGTCTGATCCAGGAGATCCATATGGTTTGGATTGATTTTTTTTAACCCTATTTGCGGTAATAATGAGTTAGTGCAGAGTTTTACCCAAGAAATAGATTTCGTCCAGGACTCCCAAATAAAAGCGGATTCCTGAAAGCTTTTCATTTCTCCTCATCAGAAGGATGGGGAAGGCCTGGCTCTAGGGACGTTTGCATGTCTGTGATGCTGGGAGGTGGCACTGCCCATGGGAGCGAGTGTCATATTAGGACTGAGGCTATCACACGTTTCTCTGCCGGGCCCCATGCAGGCTGATGTCCTCCTCGACTTCTGCAGGACATCTCAGCGCCGGCACGGTAACACGGGACAGTGTCTGTAAAGGCTGTCCCTCCACCCCAAAGTCACCTCCCCGGCCATCCTCTATGGAGAATCCGCATAGATAAGATGATAAAATCTGTCGAATTACTGATCTGCTGCAAAGGTACCAAAGGAGATAAAAAATAAAGCAGAACTTTTACATGAAGGGAGGGTTTCTGCTGGCGGACGCCTGAGCTTGGCTCGCTCCTCCAGCTGCGTGTGAGCTGCGTATTGCAGCAAACATCCCAGCTCGGTCTGTATTTATTCTACACACTAGGCAGGAAATTTCCATTTCATGCATCACTCACATTTTGTACTGATTCTGCGAAGTCAGTGCTTACACTTAACATAAAACCAGGAGGAACTCTAATTGGTTTGGTGTTGCTATTGTTTGAAATTTCTGTTTAGGCTCATTGGGCGCCGATTTTGTTTGCTTTTCAGTAAAGCTTGTGTTACTGGAGTGAAAAGCAGAGAGAAGGAGCGGTATAAAAAGTCAGTCTAAGTACTTCCGTTATTTTTGTTTTCTTTAAAATTAACTTTGATTTTATCATATTCTGCTAGTCTGTAAAGCACAGATAATGCCATTTTTGTCAACACCCTGAGAAGAGATTATCGGCACCAACAGCCACAATCAGCAGACCTGGTCCTGTCCCGGTTCCATGACAAGCAGCAAGGATCGCCTGTACCTCCGGCTTTGCGCATGAGAGACCGTGGGTGGCCTCTGAATGCACACCCAGACCACGCTGGCACGCGCTCCCCAGCACCTGGGAGCAATGCGATGCCCAAACACGCGTTCTTGTGCAGCATTTCAGGTTTTCTCATCATCAGCTTAAACAGGACTGAAATCCTGCACACAATTTGTTGGCCTTTTCCAAGCAGAGGTTACAAGTACAATGCCAAAAACAACCCTCAGAAAGGTTACAAATACCCAAACGAGTGAAATCACTAAAGACAAAGTACCTCCATCTCCAAAACTTTGCAATATTTCTTGTTCGTCTAGTTATTGAAGTAAACACGAGTTAGAGAGGCACTTTATCGCCATTTCCAGAGTTGCTGGACATGTCTAATGAAAACAGCAAGTCATGAAGCATAGCGTGGCATCAATGCCACAGCAGAGGCAACTGTGAAAAATGAGTTGTGCTTCTCGTATTCCAGAACCCTTTTCCTCTCTTCCCGGAGAAAAGAACTAAACTAAATAACTCCATGCCCCATTTACTTCTCACCTACCTGGGGCGAGGGAGGCATCCCTGAGCTCTCCGTACGAGGCACGCTGGAGGGATGCGGCAGCCTGTCAAGGAAGGGGAGGATGAATCAAGGAACCAAATTTTAAAGAGTATTTTCTGAGTGCCAGGGATGCTGGTGTGTAACTAAGAAGCAAAGGAGAATTGCACATGAAACACTACGGAAAAGGACCCCAGAATAGTCTGGCGGGTGTGACTGTTCTGGTTGCAACGCATGTCGACACAGCGGACACCGCAGAAAATGGTGTCCAGAGAAACCAAGCGTAAAACAAAGAACCCATCGCATGGCCCCATGGACCGCGCTGAGACGATCGGCACAGAGACGGGGCCAGCCAAGCGGGCCTGCTGAAGAAGAGCAGAGGAGTTCCCAAAGCTTTCAAAGAAAATCTCCAACTTGGGAAAATTTTCTATTTATTTCCCAGACTTCCCCATCTGTGACAATATTTCCATGGGCTATTTGAAGTGCCAGCTGCAGGGGGGGCCTGCAGTCATGCATGGCACAGCTCCGCTCTTCTGTGACTTCCCCATCTCAGTAGGACAGCCCTGGGACAGCCGCAGGAGCGCCACGGGAGCCGCGGTGCGGTCCCACCGCCGGCTCAGTACTTAGGGAGCGATGTTCAGCGTGACAGCTCGATGGGGGAGAGCCGGCCGCCACACGTGCTCTCCAGCTGGAGGCAGCCCCCCCTGTGCCGTACCCGGTACCTGCACCGCTCGCAGGTGCTGTGCAGCACCCACAGCCCTACATCGCGGCACTAACCGGAGGAACGGAAACGTGCCGGTAACGGCGTCGGACAGTTACCGACAGAGACCTGCCAGGAGACACAGAGCGAGCACAGCCCCACAACAAGCAAACAGCACAGTCAGCCCATGCCATGGTTCTACTCAAACCAGCCAACGCGAAGCACGCCAACGGAGGGGAAAATTTCGCCACCAAGGCAATGAAGCCACAAACGCCCTGCCATGATTTTGGGAGGGAAAGGCAGCCCATGGAATCTCCACCCAAACAGGGCAGCGTGAGAGAGCGGCTGGAGGAGGCACGTGGAGGGGCTCCCCGGTGTCGGGGATGCTTATTGCTCCGGGAGCAGAGCAGCGCTCTCCTGAGCTGCTACGACACCCATGCACCAGGCATTAGGGTGCCTTCAAGACGCTGCCCAGTTTCCACAGACAGATGGAGAAGGCTGGTAACCACTCCTGGGCTGACAGGACAGATTTGCTGTGGGTTAGGGCTAACCTCCTCAGAAGGGACATTTACGGCATCATTAGGAGCCCTCCCACCATCTGTGCTGGGCACTGGAATTGTTCTCTCCTTCATCTTTGGCTGCATGTGATGAATGGCCAGGAAGAAAAGCCAGGTGTTACCCCCAGGAGGAGCTCACCCTCCCCGCATTCCATCCACCGCTGCCCGTGTGGCTCGCGGCGAGCCTGCGGTGGAGGGCGTGCGCCCGGCTCTTGCTGTGAAATTTGCAGCGGGGCTCCAGGGTGCTTGCAAGGATCCAGAGATGGGCCACCTCATTTCCATCAGTGCCTTCCAAAGGGTTATCCTTTCTGGGAGCTGCAGAACGTGGCTTCTGCGCAGGCCTGGGGCTCCGCTCCCACCCCAGGGACGCCACCACCAGGCGCGACGCCGCTGGGCACAGGCACCGGCACCCGCCAGTGCGGGCAGGCGCAGCCCACCCTGTCCTTACCCTGCGTCTCTTCAGCAGTCAATGCTCGCCGCTGGGCTGCCCGAGACACAGCAAGAGCTTTTATTGCAAGCGCACACATCAGCAGAGCCATTTTTAATTGAAAAAATAAATACAATACTCTGCATCACCTCCCTTTGAACCTTGCACCAAGAGCGAAATCTCCTGTTTCCACCAAAGCAGTTCATTTCTATCCTAAAGGACACATCTGGTGAGCTTCATTCTTTGCTCCTCAACATTTTTACTTTTAACTCCTAATTAACTCCTAATCCTTGAACTCCCAAGGAAATTCTCAGTTATTTTCTTTCCTGCTCTGCGGCCCCTGTCACCGGCAGACACAAATGCTGCTTGTTCCATCGCAGCGCAAACACACAACCATTCGGTAATACTAACATCTTACCCAGACTTACTCAGTCCACGTTACATCTATGCCTGTGCAACAAACCTGAATGAACTATAGACGGGTTCTGTAATTCAAAGCAAGAACTCAGCAAGAAGGAGGAAATTATGTGGCTAATAAGACACCCAGACCCTACTCAGAAACCCTGCCGCGGTGACCGGTCTGGCAAAGCACCACTCAGTAGCAAAGACAAGCGATGAAAACTAAAAGCCTCTACGGCCCCCATTATAAAATGCTTCGTATGAAACAAAATACTCTTTTTGTAGGTAAAAATGATACAAAGCAGAAGCTGACGATAAATTTTTCCTTTCAGTTTTAATCAAGCTTCCTGTTGTAAAAGCTCAGCAGACAGTGACGCGAGACACTGCCTCCCAACTTCGGTTCACCTTTGCCGTTCCACCAGGGACACCGTGTCAAGATTGTTCAGCTTTTTTGATGAGTGCTGCGTGGGTAACTAATGTGTAAATGCAGATACGTATAGAAAGCAGTTTTGACAGTGATGTATTGCAACTGGTTCCAGATGTCGGCGAGGGATGCTTGGCCAGGCACCTGGGGCTTGCCTGCCATGGAGCCGCACCAGCACCAAACCAGTCTTCAAACAGATCACAAGGCTTTAACTCTCCAATTATAATCTTATTAAACAACCATCACTCGAGCTTCTGCTTCTCCTCTTCCAGGATGCCTACAAAATATCTCTGTGTTGTTGCTCACATTTTAATTTTAATTAAGGGGAGATAAGCTGCAATGTGAAGCTTAGCATTAAACCCTGCAGTTTGGCTGTCAATGGGAAACTTAAAAGCGAGCTGTCGAATCAGTCAAAATTAACGCTATATTAATGTTTAACATTTTTTATACCGCTACACCAAAACTTGCACATTGCACATGCCGAACCTTTAATTAGATGTCCCCTAATTGCTAAAGTAAATGTTGGAATGGTGCAACAAATACTGCCTTTCCCGTGGAAGATTACAAACAGGTAGAGGATTTGCCTTGGAAATCGGAGCAAACTGCTGCGGAGGTTGTTTTAAAGAAGGTCTTGCACGCAATTGTAAAATCCCCTAGAAATACACTGCTGGAAACGCCGAGCATCCAGCCAGGATTTGTGTCCGCGGTGCCGAGGACTGCGCAACCTGCACATGCCAGTGTGGAACGTGCCCCGTGAAACACCGACACCACCGGAACCACTCGGCGGGTCCTCTGTCCCCCCTGGACACTCACTCCTGATTCACTAGCAAGGCAGGGTTTTACATAAAAATAAAAATGGGTATTGAAAAATTAAGCAACTAATTAGTGCAATAACAGTCCTACTCGATGCACAATTAATGCTGACAGGCTGCTGGGAGATGCGGCCGGAGGAGTACCCAGGCAGAGGGCATGTTACGTTCCACGGAGCAGCATTTAACCCAGAAAACTGATAAAGTTGCACTTCTTACAGCAGAAGTGTTTGTAGCTCAGCTCCAACATCAGTGTTTGGTCTAAAGGGAATTTTTTCAAACAACCTGTCTGTCTCCCTCCCCCTTCAATACGAAACTCGGCACTCCAATCCCGGGGCTCTCGGGGGATCGCCCTCCAGCTCCGCGCCCTCCGTGCGGGTTTGATACCAGGCGTGCGCTCATTGATCAAGATAGCTGCAGCAAGCAGGCGTGCTGCTTACCCCAGAACAAAGAGGGAGACCTGGGCTGCCGATTTGCTTTATCGCATCAAAGGGTTCAGGACACGTTTAATAAAAGCACTAGCAGGACTGAGGAGCGGTGCCAGGGATTACACCGCAGCACCACTGCAATGCACGCTCCCCTTCCACCCAAACCGCTCCATCCATCGCAACCCTGCGCAGTGCTTGAAGCCCCCGTGATCAATAACCTTATTATGAGTAAACTGTTTAACTGTCGCCTAATCGGGTGTGTTGGGTCCAGTGTCACTTGGTGTATTGATTGGGGGAAAAAAGACAGACTGACCAGTCTCTGTTACTTTTCCAGTTGGATCGTCAAATTTATTTCTAACCTGCATTTAAATGATCAACCTGTAAAATTTTATTACTAGCACAGAATACACTAATGAATGGTGCCAGATAGCACAAGAGCCGTAAACTATTACTTCCTTTCTGCTTATAGGGCTTCTGTTATGACAAACCTTTATTAGCCATTTGTGGTACAACATAAACCACCCACAGCCGGGGCTGGGCTATTTTTTCCATCTTCTGCAGCTGGAAGGATGGAGACTGTCCTAGCTAGGAGAGAAAGTTTCAGGGGCGTTTTGATTGACCAGTGAGCTTTTTTCAGCGACACGCTCTGCATTTTGAGACAGTGCGTAGGAACCAAAGGACCTTTTGCTTCACTAAAGCAGAAACTGATAAAAAATGGCCTTTCCCTGCAGTCAGTAAGCCGGGATGGGAGGGAGATGATACAGATATCTCACACACGGCATGTTAATGTGCAAGAGCATCCTGGTGTGAACAGCCCGGCTGCACAGGCAGCGTTTCTCCCGGGGATCGGGTGTGTGCCGACAGCGAGGGATGGGGAACATGAGCGTATCGCCTGCTCCCAGCCCCACTCGCCGCAGCCGTGGGCGCCGGAGCAGCACAGGCGGGAGCTCAGTCACTCCCTGGGCGCGTGCACGTGTGTGTCTGCGTTATTGCGTGTGTGCATGTGGGTGCACGCGCATACACCCGTGTGTGCAGTTCTCACCAGATGCCGGCCCTTCTTTGCACCTTCTCCACCAGCGGTGGTTACCGGAGGAGGACTGTGAGCAGGCGCCCCCAGCATCGTCCCTACCGCACCTCGCTAAGCAGCAAACCTCAGGAAACTCTCCCCACTGCAGACCGGCACGCGGTGGTGGTGCCCGGCTCTGCTGGAATCCAGCCGAGGTCTTCGCTCCCCGCTGGCTCCTCTCCCTGCCGCCAGCAGCCGCCCGAGCCAGGCGTGCCCCTGCAGAGCCGCTGCTCCCAGCGGAGCGACCTGTGCCCATGGGACGGACACTCTGCCCTCCCGCTGGGCTGCGTGAGGGGGACAGACACGGAGGACGCCAACTCTTCCAGCATGCCATCACTTTTCTCCCAGCCCCTCTCATCCCTGGGTCACCCGACACGAGGCGTTACCAGCGCTTCTAAGCCCAGCTTGAACATTACTTAAAGCACTGCAGTAATTTTTGCTCTGATTTTCTACTTCATTTTCTGTTTCCTCGCTAACAAACTGGTCAGAAGCTGTGTCTGGAAAATCCCAACATGATTTGGGCAGCTAATACTGAGATAGAATATTGGGCAAGTAATTAAGATGGTTGGATAATTGCAAGGAATGTTAATTCTTTCTTCCAGGCTCTGTAGCTGAGAACAACGGGACGGTTTGGGACCAAGCCCCCCGTCAGGACGTCACACGCCGTGTGGGGGCGCGAGTGGTGGAGCACGGGGGCCCAGCAGGTGCCTACACATATGACAAACCACAAAATCCTACAGAAAATTCCCACTATTCTGGGTGTGCTGCTGCTGTTCTCGACCTTTCGCTGCCTTCAGAAGACGAGGACGAGGATTATGATGAGACGTGCAATGGGGATTACATGCGTATTTTTCCCTGAGGAGACGGGTCCTGATTTAAAATCCACTGAAGTTAATGGGGGTTTTCCAAGTCACTTTCCCAGCCGCTGGATCAGTCCCCCAGCTCTGCACAAGCTAGCTCACCCAAGGCCTTTGCACCAAAAAATGCCCCCTCCCCTCCTTTATTTCGATGCCTGTGTGCACTGGGATGGGTTTGCTGAGTTAAAAACTGTGGGGAACAGAATTAATATTGCCAGCGATGGGTGTGCTGCTGGCCAACAGCCGTACCCAGTCCTGCCTGCTGCCACTTCTCCGGTCTTGCCCGAGCTACCTGCAGGGCCCAGAGCCTCCCCTGCACACGTATTCCGGTTACGGTAATACAAAAGTTGCTAAGAAACACTCACATTTCATCATTGCCATTTGCAACCAGACTACAAATCAGCAACATATTTAGAGAACCATCCATATGCATCTCATTCTAGGTAAAATACCAAAACGAGCTAAGATTTGGGCTTCAAACAGACAGGATGTAAATGCAAGTAGGAAACATATTTGGAGGCTAAGTTGGGAGCCCTTTTTCACGCAGAGAATCCTCAGGGTGGAATGGCCTGGCAGGCAGGTTCAGCCAGGCAGAAAGGCTGAGATCATTCAAGAAACAATTAGATAGCATCGTGTGGGGAGCAGAGTACTTAGCAGGGAATGCACCCTGATGCTCCGATGGGCTTTTACTCAATTTAACAACGTATCTCGCAGCCTCGCAGCCTCTGCTATCCTCTCCTCTAGGCTTGGGCAGTGAGTTGTGAAGAACTTTCCCCAAATATTTTTTTTTTAAATAATTCCCCAGCCTGTGACAAGGGGGCAGTGGCAGGCGTCCTGCGGTGGCGGGCAGAGGGGGGCACGTGGCATTTCTTAAGCTCTTCGCGGCACGCTCGCGTCCCGACGCTCGGGACGGAACCAGGGCAGCAGCGGCAGCCCCGCCGTGACAGCCGCTCTCCCGCCGTCGTGCCCGTCCTGCGGCGCGAGGGTCTCATCTGGCTGGCGCCGAGATGGAGCCGCACGTGGTGCTGCGGGCAGGAGGCAGGGAGGGGGGACCAACCGCCAACTCCCCATCTCACAGGCCAGTGGAGAAGAGGCACACCACCGCGGGGACGCGCTTAGTCTCCATAGGAGCGACCGACGTGCCAGCTGCATGCGGACTGCTCTCCTGCAGCGCGCGGGA
>CM030025.1:10485000-10500000 GCA_017639485.1 Pluvialis apricaria
TTCTGTGTTTATACTGGAGGAAAAAATAACTAATGCAATTTGATCCCGTACAAAAGCACAGTGCTCGCAGGAGAGAAGGCTGTAATTTGACAATCAACCCTTATGGAACAAACCTGATGTGCTGAAATGTTTATTCCAGAAGAAATACTTCCAGAGAATATTTCAGTGAAATGGGGCAAAAAGTAGAACATTGATATGAAAAATATCACCACTCAGGAAATAACTATAAGTACCACTTCGTGTGCATCTGTGAATCAGCAACACACAGCAACGAGGCCGCTCCAGATGAGCCGGTCCTCGCGGCACAGCCCACGGACACCCGGCCCCTCTGCTCGCCCAGCGGCTGGGGGGAGCGTGACGGAGGAACCGCCATGGGCGGGCAGCAGGAGAGCTCGCCCGGGGGTCCCGAGCCGGTCAGGGAGACGGGGAGCAGCTCTCTGGGTCGCGGCCGGGGGAGGACGCCGTGCAGGAGGTGTTTGGGGGCGGCTGGCGGCGAGGCTGGATGGGGGCTTCTCTCGGGGAATGGCAAACCCCCGCCGAGGGCACCCAGGTGGCAGCAGGAACATCTTCGCCCTCATCACCTTCCAAGGGACATGCTCCCGAGTGTCCTCTTCAGCTCTCTGGCGGAGTTCGGCAGGCTCAGGACCGGGGCGCTGAGCTGACAACCGGGCTTTCTTGCCGCGGCCTTTAAGCAGGTCCCTGTGGCCCCAGTGACTGCAGAGAGCCGCGCTCCGCCAGCTGGGGAGGCGCAGGGGGGGCCCCGGCCCCTGCCACGGCTGCCTCCCGCGCTCCCAGGGCTGGCGATAACCGGAGGCTGCCCACCGAGGGGGCGGCAGCGCTGGCCCGGGCAGTGCCGGTGGGGGTTCAGGCCCGAGTGGGGCCGGCTGCGCGGCCAGGGCCAGGGGTGCCCACCGCCCACTCCTCGTGCTGCGGCTGCGGTGCTCCTCCGGCCAAGAGAGGGGAGCAGCAGCAGCACCGGGGAGAGCAGAGCAGGGCACGCGGCCGCTGGCGTGCTTCTGACAGCTCCCGAAGAGCGCCTTGTGTGCGTGGTGCGAGGATCTGTGCAAGTGTGGGCGACTGCGGGTGTGTGTAAGTGGTACAAATAAGAGAGTTGGGCCTGAAGGCTCCATTTGGGCAACCTGCCATTTGATCCTCATATCCCAGTGATCACTATAACCAAATGGAGTCAATGACGCGGACACCAATTAACACATGCCACTCCGATTTGCTTTTCTGTGCCATACTTTATTAAACACTTTCAGATGTAATTGAACAACATTGTTACACAATTAAGCACCATACAGTACTGCACTTTAAAACAAAAGCTATGACAGTTCTGTACTCTATTAGCGCTGTTAGATACTGTGTAATGTAGTAAGTAATTAAAAGCTAAAACTACAGTACTGTAACAATCCTAATCAGACTCCAATTCCAGTAGCAATAGAATTATATTAATTTTTCAATACTGTGCAAGTACCTCAGCATTACCCTACAAAAACTGCACGTTGCCTGCTCCAAGAGTAACCAGAAACATCCCCTTTTTCTGCTGGCGAATGGGAGCTAAACCGTGACTGTGCCAGAGCAGGGCCAGTGAAGAGGAGACCCCCTGCCCCAGCGCCGCGCAGGACAGGGGCACCGTGCCTGGAGGGAGGTACGCTCACGCCTGTCCTACCCGTCGCCGTCACGCTCCCGTGCGCAGGCTGTAGGGAGAGACCCGCTGCACTGGCGTGGCGGCTCGTCACACGCACCGACACGAGACAGAACAAACCTGCTGCCGTGACTCGGCTCAGCGGGTGGCGCGGATGGGGAGCCGGTGGGGTCTCCACTCCCAGCGCAGCGGCTGCACCTGCCCCACGCAGTGCTGGGGCACGGAGCAGGGAGGCAATGGCTGCGCCACTATGCTCTCAGCCATGCCAGCCCCTTTCCTCGTGTCGTACGGGTGCAACGTGTCAGGGACTCGGGAAGGGCAGCGAAATCCGCCCAGGGAGACGCTCTGTCTGCATACAGACTGGGGGAGGATAAGCCAGTGCTGCTGCTGGCAGGCTCTCCTCCCCATGCGAGGCTGCGGCGGGCAGGCAGGGCTCCCAGCAGCCGGGGCTGTGCCGGCCTGGAGTCAGGCGTGCGGAGGGTAGAGGTGTCCCCACCTGTGTCACCCGCCTGGTGTTGGAGGTTGCACTTTCAAGAACACTTCCAGCTTCTGTCTCTCAGGATAACAAAATGTCAGTGCTGCACTAATCAATTCTGCGGTGTTAAGCATAGTATGTGGCTGCAGTGTTAACACGCCTTTCTGCTGTCCCTCTGGAGGGGATATTTTGTCGCTGTAATGTATAACTGAAATAATATGCGTGTACTAAAGCACGGTGGAAATCCAACTATCAACCACACACCACCACCAGAACCTGCTCCCTTCCCGCTGGTCTCAGAAACTCCAGCTCTGTAAGAGCTGCCCCGTAGGGAGCGAGAACACAGTTGTCCACGGACACAGGTGGAGATACAGGTTGGGAAAGAACAGGTCCCACAGCCCAGTGCCAGTCACCTTTTCAGCTAGCGCACCCAGTGTAAATCAGGTGTCTGGCCCTCGTGGAGGGGAAGGAGCCTTAGGACACATCAGCCCTTCCCCTCCCTTTCTTCTCTCTCTCTGCTGAGTCCACCACTTTGTGGCTAAGAAGGAAGATTTAAGAATTCATCCCAAACAAACACTAACATTTTGGTACGTTGTTTTAAGACACTCCTTCAGCAGCATACTAAGGTTCAGAAAAGCGAGCTCACAGGGACACAGCAAACTTTGTCCCGTGCCAGTCGTGTTTTCTGGAGCAGAGCACATTCAGGTGCTTTTCCTGAATGTCCTGGTGCTCACTTCTGCCCAGCGAGGACAGCGTCTGTTCAGGTGTCACACAATTACTCTAACTACAACAGTTGTCACAGCGCATGTTCTCTATCTTCTGTGCCAAAAGCTGGGGTTTTCCATGGAGAGATGCTCCTCATCCCCCAGTCAAGCAAAGCACTGCAACTGATCTTCAAAACCCGGGCAGTTCACTGGGAGTGTAAACAGACGGGCTGGGAAACGAGCCTAAACCTGCCCCTTTTTCTGGCAGGGTACTCTCCAGTTTAGGAAAGAATGCGAGAGCTTGCAGAGGCTCCGATCTCTTTCCCTCCCCTATGATAACTCAAATCTCTCAGCTACATCTCCCCATGGCACCACCCTGCTCCAGTGCTCACCACAACCAGCACCGGCACAGCTGAAGGAACAGCGGGTTCTTTCCTTCAGAGCAAAAGGAAGGAAGCAGCAGAAAACAGGGAGATGTAATTACAGTATTTCAGATTAGTGGGATGAGCAGAACTGAAGCACAGACAACAAAAGAAGGTTCTTTATCAGACAATCTACCTGGGGAAAAAAAATGGAACTAGAACAAAAAAAAACAAAAAACCAAAAAAACGAAAGAAAAAAAAACATTCCTCTCTGGTATTTCCAGGCCTTGGAGCACCTGTGATCAAAACCTCGGAGAAAAGTACAAACCAATACAAAGTCAAAGACTGAGGAAAACACGCCAGAACCCCTATCCTCACCCCCAGCCGTCTGCTTGCTCCTGCCACGGGAACTGGCTTGCAGCCGAATGGGTGAAGCAGCAATGAATGCAGCACCGCGTGCTAACACACGGCAGCCTCAACAAAACCCGTACGTATCTGCATTGGAAAATTAGTCAAGACTCACACTCCTCGGTGTCTTGGGAACAGCACTGCCATGTTTATGTTTAGCGTTGCATTATTTCGGAGCGTTGTGACCCATGAAGTGCTTGATTTCTGGAAGAGCTTTCGGTATTATGTTGGAGCACAACTGGATGTAATGTTAGCGACATGATGGGATGCCCAAGAAGGTATCTGCTCATCAGCAAGAACACCGTACTGTTCTGAAATATTTTTAGTCTACTGGTAAATTTAAAGCTAAATTTTAACAAGCCATGAAATAAATAGCAATATATACACTTTTGATAGGCTCCCATTAACTTTATTATGCAGGTTTGAAGATTTAAACCATTAAAACTTCTGAATTGCATTATAGTTACTATGGCATCATAGTTAAACTCCATCTTGCATTCCTACAGAATGGAATGAGGACAGAAAAACTTTAATGGAAGCTAAAGAGATGCTTAAACGCAAGAACTGCAATGAAAGTGTGAATTAATTGAGATAACACAAAGCTGCTTCTTTTGGTTGGAGGGTGCATTACACCTGCTAAGTCCAAGTCCCTCTTCTTGGAGGAAGAAGTCCGTTTTGATGCCGATACATAATAGTGTAATGAATTTACCCACGATTTACATAAACCAATGGACACTCCAAGCGGAGCTGATAATACAGTGTCGCTCAGAAAGACAGGCAGCCCCACAGCGGCGACTCGGGGGCCATGGGCTGTTCCCTGGATCCCTTTAGGTAATCTTGGATTAAATGTTCACCTGAGACTGCTGGGAAGTATTCAGGAATTTGTGGACTGCACTCCGTGCTGCCCATAACTTTCTTATCAGCTACAAACTTCAGATTACTGAGCTGTGCTTTTAAGGTTATTTACAAAAACCTGTGTCTGCCAACCTTCCTTCTGAGGTAGAGTGAGAATGTATTTGCTGCAAAAAGCACAGTCTCTGTGATACTAGTCAGGACTGGGTACGACAAGAATGACTGAAAATGACTTGATCTTTTAACCATGATTGTAACTAAAGAATTTGAATCAATTCCCAAGATGGTCTGGCAGCCACACCCCTACAACAAATATTCTGGATGTGAAAAGGGTCAGCCTCGCAGACAGAAGATGCATTGTCTCCACCAGCAGGATGAACGTGACCTAAAATACATACCATGTACTCGGCTCCCCCCGACCGAGGGGACAGAAAACCCAGCGACTGCAAATACAGCACTTATTGGCAGCATCCGAGTACAGATACTCAACCACCCAAATGACCTTTTTTCCCTTCAACGGTCTTTTTGAAGCAAAATTTGTGGTGAAGGCTTCTTGCTTAAAGAATATATGGGCTTATGTCAAATACATCAGCCCAGGGACTGATAATTGCTTGGGCTTAGAAGGCACTGGGGCCAGGCACAGAGAATAAAACGGTAAAGGGAATACAGTGGTTATTTATTAACTTTAGCCCCCAAAGCCTTGTTATATTCCCAAATCACAATCCTATTGGCATGAGAGGCTGCTGAGATGGAAATCTCTTAACAGCTGCCTCTCCTGCTTCAGAGCTCGCGCTTCCCTCCGGTGCCGAGTGATGAGGTGGCTTTAACGCTCGCTGGAGGTACAGAATTTAATGTGCCCCATAAAAAAATCATGTACTGCCCTAAAAAAAAGCTCAAAATCCAACAACACCCCTTTTTCATTCAAGCGCTTCAAAAACAAAGTTTGTGTCTGAACTCTCTCCTCTCCCGGGCTGGAGCGGTGGAGCACGAGTGGTAGGTGCCCCCCGCGCCCCAGCCCCGCTGCGCGCCCCGGGCCAGGGCTGGGCACCCCCGCGTCGGGAGCATGCTGAGCAGCTAACGCCGGCCTCGCTGACCCCGCTCCTAAAGAAGTTTTGAGATTATGTCCTGAGGCTTAGATGGGACTTAAGCGCTCCCTTGGCCTTCGGCTGGTGCGGGGCACATCGCACCCCCAGCACCGCCGGGAGCAGCGTGCTGGGTATGGAGAATACGAGCAGGAATCGACGGAACCAGCTGAAGTAATGAGGGAAGAAGCCACTTTCACTCGTAACGGAAGGAGATGCACTTGTTTTAAAAGCAAAGCCACAAAATCTGTGTTGCCGAGCATATTGTTTGATGTTGACTATTGTCACGGAAATGAAAGGCGTTTGGGATTTATGTCATTAAGGAGGGAGGATGAAAAACCTCCAAGATGCTTGCAAGCACCGACATCTTTCTGATACAGAAAATAAACACTTAAAAATAATTTTGACTGCTTCTGGAAACCAGCCTACTGGCGTTTGGAGGGTTTTTTTACGGTTGTTGATTCTGGCTTGTAAAAGAGAAGTTCATCAGGAGGAGTGCTGGAAACGGGTCTTGCAATTACTTGCAAACATACTCACAGTCTTGTAAAACTCCACCCAGTAGAGCTGCCATCAGTGTAGCTCATAATCCTAGATTTGAACAGCTTTTCTGACTGCAAGCTGTCTGGGTAATTGCTAAGCTGTCTGAGAATTACTATTGAACTCTGTCCTTTTTTATCGCACTGACTGACTACTATTTGTTATTAGTCCAAGTAATAATAATATATTAATGCACATGCTTAATATACAGAAGTATATGTTTGTCTCGAAACTGCACTGCACTCTGCACTCTTAAGTGTAGAAAAGTACCGTGAACAGAGCGAACAGTCACGCAGAAAACCAGCTATCATCTTCCCAAAGGCCATACGAAACCATGGACTCGGTATTTAGTAATTCCTTCACAGGAAATGCTTTGCACTGACCGGCAATGCTGGAAAACTCAAGGAATTTCCCACATCAGCCCTGAACAAGCATCCCTGCGCTGCACCCTGGTCTGATGCGGCACACCAGCTCCACTCCCGTCTCGCTGTTGGTGCGAAACACTGCGTGTTGGCAGGGGCAACGCGGAGAGGAGAGCAGCAGGATATGCTGGCGGCAGGGAATGCCCCCCAGCGCGCGGGCAGGGCTGCAGCTTTCGCTACTTGGGGCAGAAGAGCAGGGTGAGGCACCGTCACCTTGCAGCTCCTGGTGCTCCTGCTCGGGAACATCCACCTCCATGGACGCCCCTTCCTCCCCCCCAGGGTGGGGGGTCCCCCCCGAGCTGCCCCCATGGGAGCCGAAGCGCCAGGGTCACCTTTCCCAGCTGGGGCCGAGGAGGTGCAGACCATCTCCCCGATGGTGGTGCCCCCCGTCTGTGCCCACCTCGTGCAAACAAGCCCCCGGTGTCAGGCACTCGCGGAGCCGGGCACGCGTGTGTGTTGTGAGCTGCCGGACTACTGCAGTGCAGAGCCCCAAAAGCCATTTCTTACTACGAAAGCTGACCTAAACGCAAAGGTTAAATATATTGGATGGACTCGTGATTTGAGTTGAGAACTAGTTTTGCTGATGCCACCAAGCTAAGCCCAACCGTCCCCTCAAGACTGATGCACTGGCGCATCATCTCCGATTGCTCCGGTGACACAGTGGTCGCTCTGGACACCACGGGAGGTCCATGCGCGCTTTCTTCAAAAAGGAGATCCTCTTATCCAAAAGTCTTGGAAATTAATGTTTTCTCCATGGAACGCGCTCCCTGCCTCCTCTTTTGTTTTTAAATAATAGTGCTAATCTTTTGTGTCCATGTACAAAGTATAATGTGTATTTATGCTTCAAAAGTGAAATACAGCCCAAATTCAAGGGAATAGAACACGGTTCCTCCAGGTGCAGCACGGTGACATTGAAAGTCTGCATGACGGTATATCCTGAGGAATCCGGTATCTCAGTTGTGTCTATGTAACTTCTGTTAACAAAAATATTTATAGGAGTTTATGCATAATATTGATCACTACAACACCATGTCACTGACAGAGGTTCCCATCTTCAAACAGAATATATGTCCATTACAGTATGGTTAGAAGTTGGTGCAATTTCTTTACTTCTAAAATGAAAGCTGTGCAAGTTGACTTTAGAAAACAATTCTTTTTTGTTGACCTCTACACAAAAAGAGAGAAATGACCTGACTAATAGGGTTAAGCATCCTTCTCCAGAGGCATGCATCTGACAGCACGTGTCCAGCCCCGGCGAGCTGCCGAAGCCTCCTAGAGCTGCAAACTAACTCCTGGGAAGGCAAAGCTACGGAATGGCAGCGGTCAATAAATTTAATTTCTTATTAGCAAAACACTAATCAATAATCCAAACCAATTATTTTTTTTCTTTCCTTTTATATTTTATGACTATCTGTGGTGGGGAAAAAAAGAAAGATTATTATCTACACTGTCATTAGCTGTTCTTTTAATTACTACCTGTACACGGTAGTTGGTTAGAGTACAGATGAAGTTCTTGATGCCGATGACCTGACAACAGCTAATTGTGAAACTTGTTATAAACAATACTCATTGATGCATTTTTCTTTAACAGGATTCATGAACTTATTTCTCACGTTGTGGCATTTTTCCTTTTTGCCAAGATTCATCATTTTGTCTCCCATAAAGGCCAATATTTCAGAATCGCGTGATTATTTGCATCCTTCCCCTAAAAATGTATTTCTAGACCTTCTATTTGTGAAGAAAAGTCTCATACGAAAATAGCACAAACTCTTTTTTTTTTTAAAGTAAGTTTCATATGCGAAAATCTGGGCTATTTAAGATACAAAGCATTTACTGACTGCTATTAGTGACGACTATTTTCATGTCGTTCTTAAAAGTCCTTATTCTGAGACTTTGATTCTTTTTCATCATTATTCCAATGTAGAACAACTGCCATTTTCTTCTTAAATTGGCCACGTCAGCAACAAGCTACTCCCTCTAGAAGAGGATCAATTGGAAGACCTCCGTATGTTTGGAGTGCCTTGGCCTAGATCCAAATTCCTGTACCACTGATCAAAATTCTGGATGCAATCAAATTAGTAAAAAAGAAAATGGTATAAACCCCGTACGTGAAAGCTGCCCTACGCAGCCTTCGCTCAGCGCAGGAGGCTCAACGGGAGGTCTAACGGCCACAGCTGTGTCCTGCAAGGACATGGAGCAGCGCCGGAGCCGCGCAGCTGTGATAGATGGGCTGCAATATTCTATGAAGAACCATATAAGACATGAAGTAAGTTTTTGATTAAAAATTAGGATGTGGGTGATTAGCAATCTGCAGGAAACTGGAGGCTTGTCCGTGGTCTGCTGATGTAAAAGACGTGGGCAGGGGCTGGCTGCAGGGTCCGGGAGCCAGCACGGCTCCCATCGGGGCAGCTGCTTCCCGGTGGCACACGGGGCAGCGAAGGGCTCTTCTTCAGGAGCGCGCCGCGCTGCCAGACCTTGTTCCAATACAGAAGGTCCTGATTACTGATGAATTATTAGATATAGCAATTTGTATGATTTAAAAAAAAAATACACAATTTGTATTCAAATATTTCATTTTCAAGGCTCCTTTCACTGCAGAAGCAATGTAACACATGCTTTCTTATGTAAATAATGCTTCAAAACAATTGCACGATAATTATTCAGTCCAAACCAAACAACAAATACTAATTAAACTGAATAGAAAACAGTGCGGCAAAGAAAAGCATGCAGAGGGCTCTGTGTTGTTAGTAGCGATTTCAACCTAAAATAAATCCTGTGAGTAGGAAGGTGCCATGTAAGGATCTCCACCTAACTTGTTGTTCTGTTATTTGCACAGTTTTAATAGGATTTTTCTATTAATCTGTGACAAACCATGAAATTTTATATTTTCACCATGACCAAGCCATGAAATTTGCCAACTTTGTCCATGATTTACACTGGGTCATAGTTATAAGGTCTGTTATGCTTTTTAACTAAATAACTACTGAAGCTTCCCCTTTGGACAGAATAAAGAATTTGCCTATAATTAAAGCAGGAATTGTTAACTGCTGGCAGTAAAAGTTTACAGCATTGTTTGACAGTCGCAAAGATAAGCCAGTAAAACCCTGGGATGCCGTGTCTACCTGCGCTTCCCACATCCCCGAACAATAGGGTTATATCTCTCAGCATCACGAAATCAATCTCAGATTAGGTAATGAAATATGCACCAGCCTTTTCCCAGAACCTTTGACAAATCACACACAATCCTAAATCTTCATAAATCACGATTAAAGACAAGTATATCATCACCAACGCATATATCTTCCCATGCCTGACCCAGAGACTAATGAGAAAAGGCCTAGACTATCTCATCTGATTAATTAATTCAAAATGTCTGCTGTTATTCAAATGTGAGGCTGGTATTATTTGAATAACACTTGACAGCAGTGCCTGAAGATATCATTTCTGATTTGTGAAGCTGCTGCTGCATAACTGATGATAGTTTATGAAAATGTTCCATCGAAGCTGCTTTTCTTGGCACAACTGTGAAAGATTTTCTGGAGAGAGGGTTTTTTGTCAGTAGTTGATGTTGCTAACATTGTCAAATATTTCCAAAATCTGTAACATCTTGGAAGCCCTTTTTTCCTGAAGCCTTGCTTGAGTATTAGTTTCTTCGTTCTCTAAGAATTAAATATCTCTTCATATATGTATTTGCAGCAAAGCCAAAGGCAGCTGGATTTGACCCTTTCCATCCTGCCTGGTCTTCACCAGCTCAGAGGACAATGCGTCGTGTCTCACAGCCAAAGAAGGGCTCAGAGAACCAGCCCTCTCTGACCACAGTCATTTTACTGCACGTCCGAGTTCAGTCATGTGTTCCTAGGGATATTTTTTAAAGATGGGAACGGTAAGTACTATAATTCCATACTAAGATGTGCATGAGCATTGATTTCAAAGGAAAAGACCACCGCCCTGCCCAGAAACGGCGACGCTGCTGGGTGACCTTGGCTGGTGAAGGTTGGTGTTGGCACACCTGCAGCCCGCACTCGGCATTGCCGCGCGGGGTCCGGCCGTGCCGGAGAGGTCTCGTCCGCTCTGGCATCCCGATGGGCAAAACCCTGGTCGGGGGGAAGCAGCCCTGGCTGTGCTCCTGCCCTGCCGTGGAGCCTCTCCTTGAAACAGCCCGGCCCAATTAACAGCAATTTCAGTTATTCAGATGGTCCCACTGGGACTGGTGACTACGGACGAGTTTAGTTCTTTTTCTGAAAATACTCGAGTCTCCCCTTTTTCCCCAGCCTGCAATGCCACTGAGAAATCAGCCACACACACAGGCACAGTATCTCCTCTCACCAAACGCCTACACGGCCGCGCAGGGGCGGGTGCCATTTCCCAGGGATTCCCGGAGACATCAAGGCTGTGACACCAGTTGTGTCACCAAGAGCTAAAAGCCGCCGCTGCAGCTGCTGAAGGTCTCTGCACCCAGAGCACAACACCCAGTGCCGAGAGAAGGCAGAGCCTCCTGGTGCTCTGAGACACGCTTGAACCCAAACCAGCTGCTTCTGCCTCAAACCACCGCGCCCGAGCCAGGGACCGGCTCTGATGAGAACGATTTGGCTACCCGGAGAACATGTTTCAAACAAAACTTACAGCAAAGGCTTCCGCCTTTTTTTTCCCTGCAATACGCTGAAACGCGCTAAGGCTCGTGTCGGGCACACGAAGGGGAGGAACCGGCTTAACGTGAAGGCAGAGCACCCGCCCGGCCGGGCTGGGAGTTCCAGCGGTGACGAAGGGCCCGATCCGGACCTGGGAGGCGCCCAAGCGCTTCCCCGCGTGAACGGGATGGGAAAGATGCTCAGCACTTAATTTCACAGCGCCTATAATAAGAGCCACAGGAACAGCGTTCTGCAGGTCACTGGGCCTTTCAAGGCTCCATTACGAGGAATAATTTAAATTACAACTCCGTACCAATTTCTTAACAGAACTCGTCTTTTAAAACTTTTCTTTTTCCAGGAGATAATAAAAAATAGCATTTTATTCTAAATATACCATACCACAAAATACCTACAACCTGTTACAACCAATTTTTTTTATTAGTGGAATGTGAAATGTGATGCCATGCTCATAACAGTTTTAAAACTGTGCTATTCTGAAGCTGTGTAGCCATAAGCACTAAAAGAGAGGATGTAAAATGTATGGTCTAAAACGAATATAAATCAATCATTATGACAGAAGTAGCACTTATTTGAGAGTCAGAAGTGAACAAAATATTCTGTGTCAGCAAAATGTCTCCTGTCAAAACCTGCTCTTTAAAATTTCACTACAATGTGCCGAGACAAATGTCCTTTGCAACTCCGTGTAAGGAAGCATGTTCTAAATCTTCATAATTCAAACCTTCCCTGTTTTCAGGCAAAAAAGCAAGCTGTAAACGGTTGTATATTCCTGCTGAAGAAGTAAACGCCGTGCTTCTGGCCGCGGCAAGTGTCAAATGCTGCCGCCTCCTCCAGCCAGCTCTCACGGGGGACAGATGCTGAGACAGCCCTCACCTCTCACCCCCACCCAGGAAACGCGGGGAAGGCGCATCAACAGTTTTATCTGTTCTGCTCGTTCCTTCAGAGTGCATATTAAGCTCGTGGAGGTCGAAAGATCATCAAAATGAAGCTAAATCACTGAGGACCCTGGCACGTATCCACGCAAAGTCTCCCCATCTGCCCTGCGGATTCTCCCCGCGGTCGGTGGGACCCGCACCAGAGATGCTTCACGCCGGGTACACCGCGTGCCCAGCTGGGCTCCTCCAGTTACGCCAGTGACTCTCTCTTCACCCCCTCACGGCTCTCGGCCACACAACACGCCTACGAGGGCACCGCTGCATCCCGCCCTGCTCAGCGATGCTCCACCACGGGCCAGGTGTGGTCTGTAGTGCAGCCCCGACACCCCGCGCTCCCTCTCCGGTATTCCCGCGTACAGCCGCCGCAGGATCATGGCTCCCTCCAGCCCTCTCCCCAGCACCTCTCCCTCCCTCCTTCCACGCCTTTTTGAATACGCCCTTTACCGTGAATTAAATTATAAATGTTTGAGCCCAGTTAAACCTTACAACTAAGCTATCTCGGCTAGTGTCGTCTTTTTTCCCTCCCTGTTATCCTTCCCAAACGCGTGACAAGTTCCCTAAGACATCTGCATTATGTCACTCTTTAGTGTATAAAATAAAGGGCACGCAACTAAATCAGATCTCCATTCTTCCTTACTTGGCATGACAGCACAAGCTGAACACTTTTTAAGTGGTTACACTGTTTGCCAGGCTGCCACTACCTTAAGATATATAAAATACCAAATTTAAGACTTCAAAAGGGTAAATGACTGTAATTTATGTCGTCACACTCATGAAAAAGCAACCTTTTCCATTTTGAAAACACTGGGGAAATGTACATTGGTCTTTCCAGTACGTCCCACATTTCTGGTAAAGTGCGAGTGTAACAAAGGTTTTATGTTTACCCCTTCAAAAGAAAAAACGACATTTTTTTTCAATTACACGTTTTAAACTGGACACAATCTGCCACAGAGTCTAAAAAGGCAGCATTAAAGGTCTGGGATCCATTGCAATTTCTAAAAAATCAAACCCCAAAACAGAGGAGAGGACAAAGGCAAAGCAATGGCTGTTGGAAACCTCTTCAAACTCAGGATTCTATTTTTGCAACTGTATACATTAAAAAACCTTTTTGAAGATTAAAAATGCATAAAACTCGAAATTGACATTTATTTTCTGCAAAACAATCTATTTTTTCCGAGATAGTTTTTCCAAAAGATGATAAACTCCTTCTCCGTATGTTGTGCCTTAAGACATCATGTGCTTTTATCCTTTAGCAAAATATGAACCAGCTCCTAGGCTGACAATGCCAAGAACCATGACAAAATGGATTATTAATGAGAAACTGATCTCCAGAACTCTATTAATTTATGTCTTCCTGTCGGATCCCAAAGATGTATCAGCCCTCTCACTCAAAGAAAAAAATGCCAACATTGTACTTTGTTTTAAAGTTCTGCTTAGATGAAGAATTCATTATCCAAAGCACTGTTGTGTTATTTCCGTCTTCTTGTAGAATAAAGATTCTTTATCAAATACCTTAGAAAGCCGCTGACAAGTGCGAGGATCTTGCAAAATATATTTACATCAAAAATTCAATGAGGAATCTTGGATTTTTAACCTTTTTTTTCTTTTCTCAGCAACACTCCTTCCCTCATTCTGACCTGTCAGCACTTTGGAAATTAAGACCATGAAATTCCGTCCGCAAAAACCTGAGGAAAACTAACACGATGGTGAGCTTTTAAAATCCTTAATTATACCAATTATTCCACAGCGAAGTAAAACGATCCAACACGTAAATGGAAGAAATCCGATTTCTTTGTTGCGCACAAACAGCAAACAGACATAAAATATCCTTTTAAACCTCCGTGAAAAAAAATCTATCTAATCTATGCTTATCATAATATTTATGAAATAAAAAACAGAGAGGAAGAATTGCTGTAATGTACTCTGGGTGACCTCTGCTTTCCAGAGAGAATGAAAACAGCCTTTTGCTTTTCAATCCCCATCAAAGTGGAGTTAAAGGAGGGACAGCATTCCCTTGCTCAGTGCCATTAATCATTGCTTTCTTCAAGCAAGTGCGTATTAATTTCTGTCATCCCAAACATCATCGAGTATTGTTACAGCACCGTTCACTCCTCATTCACCACCAGTTGTTACCAGTTTCCCTACACTGAGCAGAGACAGGGTGAATCGTGTGGATTTCAGTGTTAGAGGCCTTTATCCCTGGGGTGCTGACACCAATTAAGCCATTTCAAGAAGAAATGAGAACAGGCGCAACCCCGCTCTGTAACAAGAGCTTGCACCTAGCATTGGCAGGTTGCCACTCGCTGTTGCCTCGCACTACAAAAACACCCTGCCACATCCCCGGGAATTATACAGCATGTTTACATTTCATCTTCCCGGCACCCTGGCACATTTTTTCAGATCTCCCGTGCAAAATTCAGGGCAGAGGACTGCACCGACACTTGCCAAACAGCCTGCCCGGGTGTATAAACAGGCTTTAGGACGAGATCTAAAAACTAACACAGGCTCTTCCGAGCACAGTGGGTTTTAATCAATTAACGTTACTGTTGGGAGAGAGAGCTGAAACAGTACTAGGAGGACGAGCTCTTGTTCTTTCGCTTAATTCCAGCATTAGACGCACACATAAGACAAATGACAACAATTTTACCACTGCAATATAACAAACACCCTAAATATGAAAATTAACTGAATCTTCCAGAATTATAATATCATTCAAGCTGACTGGCGATAAGCATCCTTGCACTGCCGGCATTGCATCAGTTTTCATTTGGGGGCCTGCAGGAACTAAAAAAAATTGCACATTTCAAAAAAGTTACCTCAAATCCTTAAAATCAACACGTTTAATGAGTTTAATTAATATCGGTTGTACATTGCTAAAGTGCGTGTAAAGATTTATCAAACTCTCTGGCAGTATTGTTGATTTTTTCTG
>CM030025.1:10505000-10547500 GCA_017639485.1 Pluvialis apricaria
ATTACCAACTGTATCACCGGGTTTTATAGTGACAGGACTGTGCTATAATTTCTGAGAAAACCTCAGCATAAAGCTCCATAAACCCAGCCACTCCTGTAATGTATCACCTTATCTAGTGCACAATCATTTCCACAACTTTTCATGTTAGTATAATTTGTTCAAAAATGGTAATAAATACATCCTTGAAGTCAAATAAGAATCATTGCACAATCTACTGTAACTTGTTCTTACTAGTGACAGTTAATCACGCTACCAGGATCTCACGTGAAAGAAAATAAGCAAACATTTGGGTGTTCTGTAATTACAAACCTCACTAAAAGCACACTTCCTTCTTTAATCAACAAATATATGAAAGCATGCTTTAAATACCCTTTCAAGTGTGCCATCCTGCCTGTGAACAGCTATCGCTACAGAAAAGCAGTGATCCCCATCTACAGTGAGCAAACGGGCTCTTTCTGTACTAAGCAAACTAACTACCAAGTCAGAGAACCCCGATACCCTTTTGCTAGAGGTCTAATCATGAATTAAAAAAACAAACATTCCTAATTAAAGTCAAGAAAAGGAGAAGTCTAAGGAAAGCCTAATCTCTTCATCTCCAGGAGGCAAGACTCCTCTTAGCCTCACCGTGATTGGAATAAAGTAGATACTGTACATAGTGCTAATAGATTACTTATGTAACAATTTTAATTGTACCAAATACTTGATAAAATTATTCAACACATAGCACCAACTTAACACAATCTTCCCAGGAAAATCTGATAGAGAATATTCCCATTTTAGAGACAGGAAAAGTAGAGCTCTTGCATTCACTCCAATGTGGCGGTGGCAGAGCCCCGGGTTTGCTCCCCCCGAGGTCCCCACATCTCTCCTGGCTGGAGTGGGAGGAAGGGTTTTTCTTCCCAAGTCAACAGCAGCAGCAAGATTCAAACCCAGAAATGCCAGGCTTTCATCTCCAGCACCCTCCCCTCCCGAACCAACGCCGTCAGGGTTCTACCGGTACTGACAAAGTTAAGGTTGGGCCAGAACATTTTCATTATTTAGTTCTTTTGTTCAAGAATGTGAAACTCAAAATTAGCAGCTGGAGACCAGTGATGCTTTCTTTTGCATTCTGTGAGAAGAACTGATTTTGCAGTTTCAGGTGCTGTTTTGTTCTTCCCAGTATCAAAATGGTTCACTATGACAAGTAAAGTCTTCGGGTTATAAATTCCTGATTGGATTTTTTGGGCCAACCAGTTCAGGAGCTCTTGGGAACCACGGACAACCACGGACATCATGCTTTAAATGAAAACCGCGCTCCAGACTCTTTGTTGATGAAGAGCAGGGAGGGTGAATGGAGAGGGCTCACAGCTCCCGTGGGTGCCGAGGGCAGGGGACAGCGGGCAGGGACCCGCAGCGCACGTGCCAGTTGTCCTGCACTGACGTGAAAACCCCTGTGGCTTCAGGGAAACCGCGGTGGTTTGCGTC
This sequence comes from Pluvialis apricaria, assembly GCA_017639485.1. Taxonomy (NCBI): domain Eukaryota; kingdom Metazoa; phylum Chordata; class Aves; order Charadriiformes; family Charadriidae; genus Pluvialis; species Pluvialis apricaria. Next base: position 10,506,465 of record CM030025.1, read on the forward strand.
TTATGTGGTTCATGTTAAAAATTTCCCAACAGTGATAGACTTCAGCTGCCAGGATCAGGGAGAGCATGTGCATCTAGCATGAACAGCCCCCGCACGGAGCTCTGGGGCATTTTTTTTATCCTTTTTCCTTTCTTTTAAATAACTATTGGGGCTCATAACAAGCACTGTCACTCTAGCACTACTCCCCTGATTGACTTTGCGACAACGATCTGTGGAGGAGATGGGCACACAAACAGCAAACATTCTGCAGGCACTCAGGCAAAGAGGACTAGAGAGGCTTGGGTCGGTTTTGCTTTGGTTTTATTTTTTGATAAATCTTTGTTCAATTTCCAGAATTACTTCTCTGATATTTTTTAAACAGTATTATAAAAAGAAAACTAACCACAAAACTGCAGTAAAGCAACTCCTAGGCTGAATAAAAGCCACACACACACACACACAAAAAAACACAACCACCAGGCAAATTTGAACTAAATCAGAAACTCTTGTCTTTGAGTCATCCTGGAGCGTCCTAATACTGCAGAGGTCTCAGCACAGTGATCTTACGTATCATATATGCTCTAATAAATAGGTTCAATGAGTTGAATTAAGGGCAGAGTTTAACTATTAATTCCAAATTTCCTCGCTCTTATGGCTGTAAGTCAATCCCTTAATGTTACTTTAACACAGTTTCTGGCAGTTGAATAAAATCTATGGTCAATATTACAACCCTTCCTTCCTATATGAAGGAAAATATACGTGTGATTTACATAAGAAATGATGGGAAATACTGTGAGTGAGTGGGGGTGATAAATGTCCAAGGCCCCATCGGCCAGGAATCTGAGCCGACCGTTTGACTTCAGCTGGTCGGGCCCTCATTATCCCAATCCCAAAACCAGCAGAACTGGCAAAAACACCTCCACGCAGATCTAGTTCTCAGCACAGGAGCGGTTAGCAGTCAGAGAGGTTACAATACAAAGCTGTAAGATATATCTAAAATAATACCACAAAAATCAGATGACACAAAGAATTCTAATACTTTCCTTTTGTTAAGATACAGTAACGGAGAATACAATGAAATTCTTCATGTTCAGTATCTCCCATTAGATCAATTAATATTCAGAGAAAGGCTTTAACATGAAGTTTAAATAATCATAGAAGGAGAAAAAGAACCACCAATGTTCTAGAAGCTTCTCTAGACCTTTCAATCAATTTTATTTATATGCAAAACCAAGAGAAACTCAGAAAAAACAAAGCTCCTCCTGATGCTAAAGCTCTCAATTTACTGACAGGCAAATGGCTTCATGCTGCCACTTAATCTCATTTCTTGCATAATGCCCTCTAATTAGCATATCAAAGTGAATTAATACTTCTAGGGCATTAGCAATGGGAAAATCTGCTCCAGGCTTCACAATAGCAGTTAAGCAAGAGCCAAGAAATCCTCAAAAACACCACAAACCACTTTGCATTGCAAAACTGTTCAATTTATTTATCCTCTCTCTCTAAACACTTTTACCGCACACTGTTTTACTACTGTTCACCAAACAAAATGATAATTGCCAAAGTTACCAGCATCTGTAAAGCCTGTTTAGAATCTTAATTTAGATTGTATACTTGAAGATCTCTAGATGCTTTCATTGACCCTATCATATACAACAGGATATACTGAAAAACCGTTGTTGTTCTAAAAAAAGCAATCAGGATAGTATTATTAAATTCCATTTTCCACTTGCAATAAATAATTAGAAATTAAATACTATATGAAAAAGCCACCTGCTGGACAACGAGGAATGAGAGATTAGCTTTAAATGTTGATGCATGACTTAACTATAGCAAAGGGTTTTGACCTGTAAACACATGATACAAAACCACCCCCCTTTCCAAGTGATTGATGTGTAGGACGCATGATATTCAGTGATTCATACATTGTTACAAGTTTGTATGACTGTGCAACATGCATTGAACTGACCGGTAACAAAATAATTTATAGTAAAATACCTAAAATAGAATAAAATTAAAGTAAGTGCATAATGATTTTTACTATATGCTTTTATGCAAAACATGCTATTTTTATGCAATTCTTGAAGCAATAAATATGTTATAGCTGTTACAATCAGACATCAGACCATTTCTTCTTTAAAAAATATTTTCAGAATCTACTTTCAATCACAGGTCGCTTTGCAAAATATAAACTATAATTTATAAACAAGGACTAAAAAAAACTGAAACTTCATCATCTTAGTGCTCCCCATCAATCTTTAAAAACAGAAAAAGAACATTATGGGGGAAAAAAAAAAACACAAAACCCCAAAACCCCAGCACCAGTACACCCACCCTAAACCCAAGAAGGGGCCTGGAGCACTAATGGGAGGCTAATAACAAAGAGTTGAAGAAAATGCCGGGGTCAGTAGGGTTTTCTGCATTTCTGTCTGCAACACGAAGGGGAAAAAAAAGTATGGGAATAACAAAATAAATTACGATGGATATTTATCTAGTACTTTGAGCCTTCCTAAAGAACGTGCATTATTGAAAAATACATAGAGTTCAAGTACCAGGCTTCATTTCCTTTCATATTTAATTCCCTGTTTACTTCCACTGTAAAGACAGCATTATGGAGGAGCTCTAATGTCCAGCTGAGAAGCACAATTCATCTGTTTGGCTGATGAACTACTCCAACTTTATAAAAGCATGAACTATAAGAGCTGACAGAAACTTTAATAATTTATATTAAATATTGATGTGAATTATTTACTCCATTCATACTTAAAGACATGAATTGCCTACCAGAGAAAAGCAAATGTGACAAAAGGTCAACATGATGGTGAAAAAAGGCAGGCTGTGTCAGGCATGTGTTATCTGAACCATGCTGATCACCTTGATAAGCGAATAGCATTAAACATGACTGCTGAGAAAACAAACAAAGCATTCTTCTCAGGGTGTCAATTCATGGAATACAAACAGCTACATCTAATTCTACCAATGATACCAGGACGGGAAAACTCCACTCGGGCTCCGCTGATTTGGACTCACTAGTGCAGGGATTCAGTATTCATTCCTGCTAGTCATAAAAATATTCATCGAACCGTCATATGCGTGATGTGCAAGGAATTGAAAAACAGTCTAAAAATTGAGGACAGACACGAACCGGACTCTCTCGCGCTCTACTATATAATTATTAATACAGCCTTCATATGTATTTAAATATTGCGTTACATTTGTAACAATTTAGTATGTCTAATTCTGCTTATATTTGTCTACGGTAGACTGCAAATATCATTATATTAATGTTTCACACAAATCAATATTTAAATTGAAAAAAGACAACATAATACCCGTATCATACAACTTTGCCATTGAAAGCTGTAGGAAAGAGCTTGATAAATGTGTTAAATCCTGTAAAAAAAAAAAACGGGCCTCTTTTGCATTCAGTACATGCTATTATAATAATTTATCTCTGAATGCAAAAATTCCTTAACTTACAACAAGCATCCTAAAATACACCACACAGTAACTCATATAATTTTGCATTTTCAGATAAACAATCAAATGTGTCAAATTAAAAAATAAAATGAAGGGCTTAAAAAACAGCTGTAAAATAAAATAAATCCCTGCTCCTACTTAAATTAGTATTGACAAGTAGGTCCAAATTTATCCTTTACGGAGGGGGGAAATTAAATAAAAAATAGTAAAAAAAAAAAAAAATCTGGAAACACAGATCCTGGTAATGAATGGGAAGATTGTTACTTAAATATAGCAAGCAGCACTAACAATGGTAAGGTCTAAAGGTACTGTGTAGTTACAGGTTCTGTAAGACAAAGTAACATGAATTTCTCTAATGAAAATAATCACCAAAGCCGCCTGTTTTCTTAACCACAGACGTACCGTGTCAGAAACCCACCAAAGAGATAGAATTTTGGTAATGAATGTGTTGAAAAAGATGACCAAATAAAAATCAAGATACTTTATTCAATTTATTTTTTCCTAGTAGGCCATTTACGAAGAAAAGCAATGTCATTGCCATAAGGACAGTGCAAATGACCTAACATTCTACTGCACGTCATCGTTTGTAATACATTTGCTGACAATTAAAGAAAAAAATCCCATTGAAAAGTGTAACCAATGGTTCAGTGAAAAATCTTAGACACTGAAGCATGAGAAAGGAAACAAAAGCTAAACAATTTAAACTGAAGATGTACACACATAAATACACAATGCTTACTTCCTTATGTAGTCAGGTTAAATCAAAAATATGTATTTAGCAGCTTGAAAAAAAAGCCAGGACTGCACATAAATATTTTAAATAGCTCAACTGAATAACAGTAACATCACAGCTGATATTTACAGAACAGCTAACATACACACCTACATACGTACACATATATATGTATGCTATCAGTGCCATTTCATTGTTCCATTTGCATCCTTTAATGATCAGACAGGATTGCTAGGATTGTATTTTATTATATATTATCGCAAGTTGTTGGCACTAAATGATAGTTTACAAACACTGAAAAGTTGAAATGTGTGTAATGCAAGGCAAGAGTCCTGTGATTCGATTTTTAAATAACCACAGTGAAGAAAGGGGTTAACATTTTCAAATTCTGCTAGCAGACAAGGCAAAAAGCAAGTCCTTCTCAAACGAGTTACCTAACAGGCGGTTTACAGATTTTGCAGCATATTGACAAGGGGCGTTCCTAAAAGAGTTGGGCCATTTTCATCAATAAGGAGCACTGCAGCAAGTAAGGGCACGATACGGCCCTTTAATCATCGGAATGGCATCGTATGGCTATTTACAGTTGTAGCAATAAAAAAGAAAGGTTTTAGCTTACAAGGGGAACAGCAAGAAATTAACCCCATGGTTAACGTCACTATTTGTCCGGTTTTCATACCTATTGTTTTTTCATTCTTTAAAACAAAATTCTGCACAAGGGGAGAACGTTCATAATGAACATTTTCCTCCTCTCTCTTTAGACATAAAAAATAGTTCAACCAGCCCAACCAGCCAAGCAGGCCCTTCTCTTCCCCTGCGGACACCTCCTGCAGTCGAGAAGTTCATTAAGTTTTATGATCTTCCCAAGTCAGTCCTGCTTATAAGCCTCACAAAGGCCACAAATCTGGCAAACCATCATGTATGCCATTAGGCTTTACTAGTAAATGAATGCTATTTAGGGTTTGTGGTGATGGTAAATTAGGGTTTGGTTGGCAGCTATCATTGTTTCTGTTGGACTTATAGAAATAAATAAATGTATACGTGTACGCATATCCGCACTTGCATTCAGACATTTTTATAAACATGTGTTCCTATCTATACAAATGATTTTTAAAGATGAAAACTCCAAACCATCTATCGACACAATCCAGGACCTAATAATATGTCATACCCATTGGGAAATAATTGCAATTCCCTAACCCTTTTAAGACTGTAAGAATTAATATATTTTCATTTCTATCTCCATGAGAATAACCAGTACCTCAGGTATAGCAACGTCCTAATGTAGGCTTAATCAAATTACAGATCTGAAGGATTTTTAGTCAGTAAAAAAGAGCTATTCAGAAAAACAAAGGTGCAAATCAGTTTTTGACTCCTACTGGTAGGCGCGTAAGGAGACAGACTGTTACACAGGTATGCAACAGATGTGAGCACGCATTAAGAATGCAACTTTAACATTTGCAAGCGACACCTCAGAGAACGGGTAAAATACAACAAAATAGAGTCAGTCGACTCTTACTCGCTTATCTTCATATTTGGTTAGAGGGGCTTCAGTAGAACTTTGGGTATCATTTTTCTTCGAACTAATTAAAGAAATAAATGGCAGTTTCTTTATGAAAACCATGCTACCTTGTGGTTGCCTCTAAGAATGCACATATCTATTAATATCTGTAAAGCTCTTAAATGTATTATGCAGCACTTTTTAAAATGTTAAAAAAGAAATGTCAGGCTAAATTCAGTAAGCTCAGTGATTTGCTTTGTACATGGTAAATACCTCACAGGGGAAAAAAAAAAGAAAAATCTTCAGCTCCTAACCCTAAGTGAGACGAGAGAGAGGCTTTTAAAAATGTGATGCATTCATTAACCCTTGCAGCCAAGTGATAAGAGTTACACTGCCTAAACTGAGGAATGATTCCTCTATGTGTTCTCTCACGACCAGCCTCACAAAGTCCCCGCGGAATGTACTGAAAACTACTAAAATATAAAAAAAATACGTGATTCAATACAAAAATTACTTAAATATTGCATTACTTATTTAAGAACAGACGTGACTGCTATTACACTTTATGTATAGGCTACAGCCTCCCTCCTCACCTCATCCTCCTCACAGAAAAAGGAAGCAATAAAGCCATCACGGCAATTCCCACTGCCAACAGCAAGGTAAACTTTGGTTCTGATTAAAAAGAATTAAATATCAGCGCGTGACCCAGTTGCAAGCAGATTTAAGTACTCGGACCACAAGACAATGCGGAGTACCAGGGGGAGGGGGGAAACCTCTGCTTTAATTGCACCTCAGACCGTTCACCCTTCCAGTTCAGAATTGTTTGAGCCGTTTCCTACGAAAAGAGCTTACAGAAAATACGCTAGAATTTATTTCCACGTTTTCTTTGCTTTAGCACACTAACTAAAGCCTACACGGACATTTCGTCTCAACTGGGAGACCCTGAGTGAAGGTCCCCCTACGGGAACAGTTTTTGGTGGGGGTGTGGATGCATCTCCATCAATCACCCGGTGCATTAATCCTGTCCCTCCCGTGCTGCCGGGGCCGGCAGGATCTCGCCTTTGGGCAGGCGGACGCCTTCACTCTTTGTTAGTTCTCAGCGATTTCACAAAAGAGATAACTTGCAAACTTGGCTCGACTACTTGCAGCACAAAGGCAGGATCCCAACTTACAAGTTACCACCGAAACACCCCAAAACGTTTCAGACCAAAGTCTCTTGTCGGGTTCCCTCTCGCCTCCAAGACGGTGGTGGCCTCCCCAAACACCCTCCGCCAGTAATCCCCGTCGCTGAAAGGTCTTGGGTTTTTCTTCGCAGCTCACCTCTGACATGTGGTTGACTATACTCTCCTTTCAAAACAGTGAGGCTAAGCCCTCTGCAAATAAAGTGATCGCAGGACCTACGCCTGCCTCCTTAATTGAAATCTGCCTGCTGCAAAATGTCTGAACATCGAGGGCAGGTTGCTTGGCTGGCTCCGGAGCAGGACAGGCAAAAAGTTTAGGGAAAGGCAGAAAACAAACACAAGCCAAAGGAGGACGGAAAGGGGTTACGAGCTGATGGAGGCAAAACGTAGGTAGGTGGGGAGGGAGGGCAGAAGGGGGATCATACCCTTATCCCGGGTAATATAATGCAATATAAAGCAGAATCAATCTTAATATTCACAACACAGTCAATACCCTAGTGCTTAGCTGTCAGCAGAAACTGAAGTGGATCCCCAGTAGCAAAGAAACCCTTGGACATAAAGCACCATAATTTACTGAGAACTGTGCACTTCCAGGCTTCTCAGCTGAGATTTGCAATGATTTCACGTTTGTTGTTTTCCTCTAGTCTTATTTTTTCAGTGCGCAATTAAGGGGAATGTGATCGAATACCAAATATAGCTAAAAAGCCACCCGATCCCTGTATTTATTTTCAAAGCCAGATCATAATAAATGTTCTTATTCTTGTAATACAAAGCAGAACACTTTGCAAATTTTCTTCTTTAAAAAAAAATAAGAATCCTCTGTAAATTCAGTGATGTGAAAAAAAAAAAATGCAAAAAAAACCCCAAAACCTAAAATGCCTCTTAAGAAAAGCACAGAGTTTTAGTGTTGCGTTAATGTAGGGATAAAAAATATATATATATTTTTTGTACATTTTGAGATGGGACATTTTTTGGCATTTAAAACATCATCGCCCAAGAGCAAGTGAAGGTTCGCCGCGCTGTACCAAGCGTGGGGTGACAGCATCTCCATCCCTCGGCCTTCCCCCGCCCGGGAGGTCCCCGGCCCCGCTCCGCTGAGAGAGGTCCGGCCCCGCTCTCCCCCGGCCGGGCCCGCGCACACCCCCGGAAACTTTATCGTGCGTAATACCCATATCCCGGGGAAAAATAAAAAAATTATGTGAGGTAACACAGCTCCGACAAGTATTTTGCAAAGTGTCCTGATGGTTAAAATTAAAAAAAAATTAAAAAATAATAATAAAAAAAAAAAGGGCAGCCCGGGGCGCTGTCGGGGTAGCTCCGGGGCTGTGAGGAGAGCGGCGGGAGGAGGGGGGGATTCTCCACCGCGCCATTTCACAGCGAGCCGACCCCACCGGGCCGCCGTCTCGCCAGCGGGCCGGGCCGGGCCGGGCCGGCGGGTCCCCTCCCCTCAGCTCGGCGTGGCGGGAAGCCACCGGGCAGCGCGGCCGGCGGTACCCACCATCGCGGTCGGGCGGCGTGAAGGGAGCGACTGAAGGGCCCGGCGGCGGCGGTGGTGGCGGGTGGAAGGAAGGAGGGATCAAGATGGCTGCGGCGCGGGCGGCCCTTACCTGTTTTCTCCTTGATCTCGCAGAGGACACTGAACAAGGCGGGTTTCATCCTGTGGCAGTTCAGTGCGTGTTTCCTGAAAGAGAGGAGAGTACAAGCGGTTAACGCGGCGTTTCGGCAACATGGCGGCTTCCCCTCCTTCCCTGCCCGCCAGCCCCGCGGCCCGGCGCCGGGAGCCACCGGCCGGTGGCTCCCGGCGCCGGGCCGCGGGGCTGGCGGGCGATGAGGGGCGGGGGGGGCTGGTTGCCGGGTCTCCCTTTCCCCTCATTCCCTCTGACTTTTATACCGAATTATCTTTGTGCAAATACCGCCCGACCGAGGGGTATAAATCACCCCCCTCCCCCCCTTGTCCCCGGTACGATCCGTCCTGCGATATTATAACTGATTTATTGGGGGGGGGGAATGTTAACATTCTTTGTTTTTGTATTTACTGTGATTTAAAATTTTGGGGGGTTGTTTTGTTCCCCCACCCCACCCCCCCCCCTTTGCAGCAATGTCTTGTCAGGTTTGTAATTCATCTGTCGCCACTCAAGAAAAGAAAGAAAGGAGAAAAGTTGCGCTCGTAGGGAGGGACGGACGGACGGACAGACAACAGCTCTGAGGCCGGTGTCCGCCGGACAGCGTCCAACGGGAATGGGATCGGCCACCGCCTCCCGGGCACGGAGCGACGGCATAAGCATCGCATGGTTATATATTTATTATACATCTAGTTAAAAAACAATCATTAAATAGCAACTTTGGCTCTGCCTCGGCTGCTTGTAATTTCTCCTACGGCACCAAGAAGTTGCTCAAATTGTGAGACTCCGGGTCTCCGCAGAGGAGCGGGAAGGAGAGAAACAAAAACCACACACACACACCAAAAAAAAAAAAAAAAAAAGAAAAAGAAAAAAAGAAAAAAAAAAGAAAAAAAAAAGACAAGGTTTAATTAGACGAAACCAACTTTGCTTGTGCCTCATCCAGGCTTTGGTCAGTGATGGTCATGATCTGATGGAGGATGTCGCCGATGTCCTGCTTCCTGCCGTCGCCGTCCGCCCCGTCGTGTCCGTGGGGAGGCGGCAGGGCCATGCCCCCCTGCACCGAGTGCCCGGCCAGGTTGACGCCGGCCAGGGTCTGCAGCATGCGGGACTGATCGTCCATGGCTCCGGCGGCGGCCCGGGCCGCGCTGCCGGCGGGCGGCGGGGAGGGAGAGCACCGGGCAACCGCGGCTCCCCCGTCAGTCTCAGTCCCGGACTCCGGACTGCGCTCTTGCACACACACACCAAGGAAAGAAAAAGGGGGGGAAAAAGGAAAAAGGGGGGAAAAAAAAAAAGCCAAACAAAACAACAACACCAACAAAAAAAAAAAAAAAAAAAAATCAGTATTTGTGTTTTGACCGGATCTCAGCTGTTTATTCCACTCTCTTCTCCTTCCCAGTGCAGTAAATCACTCTCTTCTTTAGTTACAGTCTTCTTTCATCATCATCATGTTTGTGGCTTGGATAAATGAGTTGATAAGGTTTCTCGGCAGTTTTCCTGGTACAATCTTCCTCCAAAGCTTTTTATTATTAGTATTAGTATTATTTTTATTGTTGCTTTTTATGTTTTTCCCCACTTGTCCAAAAATCTTCTTTGCAAAATGGCAAAATTAAAAAAAAAAAAAAAAAAAAAAATACAAAATCAAAAAAACTCGCTTTGAAATCCGTAAGAAGTTAGGAGGGTGGCAAACGGCAAAAAACCACAACAAACCAGGCGAACACCCCCACCCCCGAATTGCAACATAAAAAAAAAAAAAAAAAGCCAAGAAAATACAATCACAGAGGGAAAAAAAAAAAAAATTAATCGCCCTCCCTCCCCCCCCCCCCCCAAAAAAAAAAAATGATCCCAAGTCTGTGCAACGGGGGTAAAACGGCAGCAATCAAAAAGTTTGAACTTGTGGAAAGAAAAGAGCGGAAATAACGGGGGAAAAGAAGTGTTAAAAAAAAAAAAAAAGGGAGGGAAAAAAATTAATTACACACTCTCTGCAAAGCAATGTGCAAAAAAAAAAAAAAAAAAAAAAAAATCTCAATCTCTCTCTCTCTCTCTCTCTCTCTCAGCCCGCTGGAATTTATGAGCCCCGCCGCCCGGTGCCCGTGTGTGTTTTATGGTGTTTGATGGCCGCTCCGGTGAGGGATTGACAGCCTGCCAACGCCACTCACTCACCGCGGACGTGTCACCCTGTGAAGGAGGAGAGCGGCCGCCGCGCGAAAGGGACGCGGTTGCCCGCCGCGCCACGCCCCGCGGCAGCCCCGCCCGGCGGGGAGGGCCGGGGCGGGGCGTCCGCCCCGCCCCGGCCCTCCCCGCCGGGCGGGGCCGCCGCCGCCGCCGCCGCTCGCCTCACGGATCCGTCTCCCGCCGGGCCGAGCGGCGGCGGCTCTACCGGGGGAGTGGGTGTGGTGTTGAGAGCGGCGGACGCGGCGGCCAATCGCAGGGCGCGGAGGAGAGCGCCGCCGGCCACTCAGGTTGGGCGAAGAGGTGATGTTCCCGCCCCTTCAGCCGGCTGTGAAACTTCTGATTGGGCTGTTCGAACGGTCAGGTGGTGTTGGGGGGGCGGGGGGAGAACGGCGCTGCGGCCCCGCCCCTCTTGTTGCTATGGTAACACACCACCACCACCCCCCCGGGTTGAGGCCTGGTGGTTTCTCTCAGCGCTGCCGCGCCGGGAGTAGCGGCCCCTCGGTTCCCGGTCCGGGAGCTGCACCCGGGCGCCGGCCTTGCGAGGGAGACCAGGCGCAGGATGGAGAGGCCCCAGTCGGAGGCGGTTTGTCCACCGTCGTTCGTGTTGCCGTGCCCTGAGCGGACGAGGCCGGTGAGGAGGCGAGAGACTGCAGAGAGGATCTCCTGGCTCAGCCAGACGGGCTTTACAGGGTTGCCGCTTCAGAAGCCAGTTTTATTTCAAATCTACCTTTTTGCTTATATGCATAGACTGCCAAAGATGCAAACAGAAAAAAAAAAAATAGAATAACTACGACTTCATTCTATAATGAGGTTATCTTTAGATCATTGCCCTTCCCCAATTATTCTCATCTAGAACACCTGCCCCATGAAAATATATAGGGGAAGTTACTTCAATTCTGAATAATTTTCTTCACACTCAGTCGTGTGTAACAAAGCTATTGCTACAGAGACCTCTCAAGGAAGGGAAAACCACCTGTAGCACGGCGTTAAAGAGCCACAGTAGCAATTAAAGTGATATTTAATTTGTTGTATGTACTTTATCTGTGATAGACAGCTTCAGTTGGAAGAAGTCACATCCAAACTAAAATCTCATCCTCGTCTCTGACATTTCCAACTGGCTGACAACTCCAACTCAGCGTGTCTAAAACAGAGCTCTTAATCTTTCTTCGTGGCTTCCGTTTGCCTCTTCTCTCAATCACGGTTGACATCACCATCATCGTACCTTCGCTCAGGGCTGTAACTTGGATGTCATCTGTTTGGTCTGGAACCCTTAACCATGTCTCACAGGGGTTATGTTTAACTGTTGTGAATTACTTCTGGCTAACATAACTATGCTTTTCTGTCCCTCCAAGCAATTAGCATGTTCATTCAAATTCTAATTATCTTCCATCACGATTACTGTACCATTTTCTGGTCTGAGCAAATGCATTCCTAGTGTCATCCAGCTCTGTTAAGAATGCTACTCCGAAGATGTTTTTTATTGCTATTATTTTTACTATTTCATAGATCAATTTGTCCGCTGAGGGGATGGTTTCACAGAAGAGATGTCACAGTTCTGATGGCTACCTGGCATTGAATGAAACGAGATGGTGCGTCCCTGTGCCAGCTCTGATACTTGCCCCATGGTGATCCGGTTCGCCTCACCCCATCAGCAGAAAGCTGCTCTCATGGGTTATTTTTTCTACTGGTTTATCAGGCTGAGTCAAGTAATCCCAGCAGATCACTGCTGGAGAAGGGCTCTGCATTCTGCTGTGCCTCCCGGTCGTGGCCTTACGCTGCCTGTCATCCATCATTTGCCAGAGCATGTTCAGCTCCGGGCCTTCGCTCAGCCACTGGCACTGGCTGTTACTATCTGCTCTTCACAGCATCAAACGCGCATCCCCACTCGGGTGCCTCTGGTGCGCTCTGAGAGATGCTCCTCACTGTCCTCCTGTACCGTCCTATTTAAAGGTTGCTTTTTGTTGATGCGTACAGCTCCTTAGACTGCAAGATCGTGATTTCCTGAGGAATTAACCAATATTGTCTCATTATTTCCACAGGAGATGGCAGAGGCAGACTGCATCACCAAGTCTGAGAAGGGATGACACAAACATATGGCTGTGAACAGACACCGAGGAAAACAAGCCCCGAACACCCGTCACCCCCCCAGTTTGGGCTGGCGTGGGGACTGCGGCAAGCAGAGAGGTGCACAGCTCGCTCCCGGTGGCACTGGAACCCGTCTGTGAGCCGGCAGGGCGCTGCCCGGGGTCTGAAGCACAGCCAGTACGGTTAATTACTTTCTTTTGCAACAGTTACCTTTATTGAAATGCATCCTGTTTATGCTTGTATACTGAGCACTACCTGGAAGGTTTGGTTTAAAACCACAAAATAAATACAAACCCCATGGTGTTTCAAACAAGAAAAATCTAGCCAGTTTGGAAATAAAACCGGTACATAACCTCAATCAGAAAAACACCCTATTTCTTTACTTGCAATGAGAAGCACAGCTGAGAGTTGTGACTACTGCAGTTTTCGTCATTAAAAACTCGAGGGATTTTATGACTTTCTATTAAAGTTTGTTACTAACTGTACGCCTTTTACAGTTATAAACGCGTCACGCAACCAGGCAGCGCGGGCCCTGCTCCCTGCGGCGGGGCCGTTGTCAGAGGCAGGTCGCTCCGTGCCGCAGCCGCCCCCCACCCCCGGCGCTGGCCCAGGCGGGTCCCGAGGCACCGAGCGCCCGCCTGGGACACGGGGGCCGGCCTGCCCCTGCCGCTGCCGGGGCGGGGGCGAGCCGGGCGCGGTGCCGCTCCGAGGCCCGCTATCCCCCACCGCCCCGGGCCCCGCCGCTCCGCTCCAGCCGCTGCCCGCGCGCATGCGCACAGCCGCGCCGCCAGCGGTGTCGCCGTCACTTCCGGAGGTGGTGCTTCCGGGTCGCGGCGCGGCCCAGCGTTCCCCGTTCCGCCGCGTCCTCCGGCCCCGGAAGCGGCTGCCCCGGCCCGCCGGCGGGGGAGGAGGCGGCGCCCGGCCCGGCCCCACGGAGCGGCGCGGCGGCGAAGCCTGTAAGTGCGGAGGCGTGCGGGACCCTCGCCCCGGCGCCGCGGCGGGTGTCGCAGAGGGGCGGTCCGGGGCCCGGCTGCGCGGTGCCCGGTCGGTACCGGCCGGCAGCGGGTCCGGCGGCTCTCCTGGGGCTGGGTGACCGAGGCAGCGACGCTCCGTGCTGTAACCCCTCCTTTATTTCTTCTAATAAAAGTCTGTGCTAAATCTGCGGGATAAAGTAACGTGTCACGGCGAAGCGTGAGCCTTTGCCGTGTTGAAGAGATGTTCCGGAGGGTACACGGGCCCCAGGCCGCCCCGGGCGCCTGCAGGCCGGTCTGCCGCCGCCTCTCCCCCCGGGGCCAGGCGGGAACACGGGCCCGCAGCAGAGCGGGGCCCACTCTGGTGGGCTGCACCCAACGAGCTATGGCTGGGTAAGCAGAACAGGTCAAACAGCAAAGTTTGAGGGGAAAAATAGGTAAGTGGAATGTGCAGATGGAAACTGTAGAGTTGGGCCCGTGGCAGAGCAGGCAGACAGGTGAGGGAACTCCAGGGGCTGCACTGGGAGCGCGCCTCGCCTGAGCGGGGCTGGAAGGCCGCACTGTGCTGGGGGGTCATGTCATCCGCAGCACTGGCTGCGCGCTCCATCACTTTGTCAGCTGCTTCTACAGCCTGCAGGTTATTGCTCTGACGTTGCTTGGGCGTTTGCAAGATGAGCGCTTTTAACATGGTCACGCTTAAATTTGTTGCTGGATTATGTTCTCTTTTTTCACATGCGCAGCGAGTGGTGATGAGAATTAGCCTTCTCACTGCAGGGATATCGGTGAGGAAATGAGAAGGGGTTTTTAGGAGGTGCAACAGAATTGGTTTCAGTGTTAGTGCAAGCTTAGTGATTGTCTAAACAAGAAACGCTAGAGCCAAGCTTGAATTTTCTGAGTATGTTCTACACGATTTGAGGTTTCAGGGGATTGTCAGGTAGATGCAAGGTTGGGAATTGAACTCTCTCAGTTATTTTTTCAAATTCAGAGCAAAGCTGTTCACGGACGCTTTTTTGGGTTAGATTAAAAAAAATTGAGATCATTGTCTACATATGACTTGTACAAAAATAGCTGAAGCAGTGAATTAGAACCAGTTTAGTATATTTCTTTCTTAGTGTGTTTCAGGTCTTTGTTATTAGACGCTTTCATCATCTGTTTATTGGTTTAACTGTTTCAGCCAGTTGCAACAAATAACAAATGTGTCTGACAGCTGAGTTGTTTTGTAGGTTTCCCTTTTGATGAGCAAAGGCCTCAGCAGGGGAAGCAGCTTGGCAGAATGATCTGGGTGTTATGCATTCTGTAGCACAAATCTTCCCAGCTTTCTTAAGTTGTGAGCACGAGAAAGAGACCCCTGTATTGAAAGGTCAGTTATATTAACAAATGGAACAGCAAATAACCAGGATGCAAAGTGACACACCCGACAGCAGCGCAGCCCTGTGCAGGACCAGCAGATCTCCCGTGTGGCAGCTCTTTTTTACGCTTTGTGTCGGAGGTGGATGAGCGGCACTTGCTGAGGAAGGTGGAAGGAGAGCTCAGGCTTTCTGCAGTTCTTTCCTTTTAACTACATGAAGAGACAGGCTGTGAGCTTTGGGGTGTAGGGGTGTGGAAGCAGAGCTGTAGCAGTGCTGGCCCTGGTAGCACACAGAATGCTCTTGCAGGGTCAGCAGTACTGCAGACTATTGCATCATTTGGTGTTGTGGTTGTTCGTGGTTGTGGTACTGCTGTGTTTGAGAGATGCCTGACAGCGAGTTTGCTGTCTCAGGTTTTACTAGCAGCACTTCTCCATTTGTCAGGAGTGACCAAGCGAGGACTTTTCTCTTAGACAGTACCTCTAACAAAGACCCCAGGATGCATTTTAATATTAAGTGTGTGTGTGTGTCGGCTGAGAAGCTTTATTAAACTGTAATATATAGTTATTCATTGTCTGTAAGCTCAGGTTTTTTTATACAAGACAGCACAAGTCTAATACCTACCTTATTTCCTTATGGCTCAAGAAGTATCTTATCTAAATCAGTTCTTCTGAAAGCAAAACAAGCTCCTTGAATTGTTTTATGTGCTCTTGAAGACAGATCAAAAATTTGTCAAGACAAAAATTAAAAGCCAGAGGAAAGGGAGATTCATCTGTTGTTGAAGAAATGTGAATCTGTCGGGTTACATTTGACATAGAGTCCCAAAGGGGCTGGAAGTCTCAGGAGCTTTTGAAGTAGGTATTGTCCTCATGAGCATTTGTGAAATGAGAAGCAGCTTGCACCCTGTTATATTATGAAAAAACAAGATTATGATCATCCTTTTTATGCAATAAAAATATTTTCATGCAATCAGAAGTAGAATGGCAACAAACTGGAAAAAAAATGGCAAATACAAAACTATTTGTTTCGCTATATGCTTCTGTTTAATAAATAAGTCCTACAGAATGTACAAAAGAAAAAAATAAACACTGACCTGTCATTAGCTTGGATGAGAACAACTATAGACAGGAATTAGAGATAGTATTGGTAAACTAAACTAAGAGGGTAGAGGAAAGTTGCCAGGAATTATTATTTTTAAAATAAAAAATCAATACTGAGAACAAAGGAGTTTTAAGAATTAAATTCAAGTAGTCTACTCTTCTGTATCCCTTTCATTTCCTGTTTACCACTAAGTGTGTGCATTGCAGTAGGTTTTATTCATGGCTAGATTTACAGTTTACATTTAGATTTACATGTAGATTTAGAGTCTGCATTTATGAGTATGCTCTGGACCTGTTGGAGTGGGGCCAGAGGAGGCCATGAAGATGCTGCGAGGGCTGGAGCCCCTCTGCTGTGAAGACAGGCTCAGAGAGTTGGGGTTGTTGGGCCTGGAGAAGAGAAGGCTCCGGCGAGACTGTAGAGCCCCTTCCAGTATCTGAACGGGGCCTACAAGAAGGCTGGAGAGAGACTTTTTCCAAGGGCATGTGGTGATGGGACGAGGGGTAATGGCTTCAAACTGAAAGAGAGGAGATTTAGATGAGATATCAGGAAGAAATGTTTCCCTGTGCGGGTGGTGAGCCCCTGGCCCAGGCTGCCCCGAGAAGCTGTGGCTGCCCCATCCCTGGAGGTGTCCAAGGCCGGGTTGGACGGGGCTTGGAGCACCCTGGGCTGGTGGGAGGTGTCCCTGCCCAGGGCAGGGGGGTGGCACTGGGTGGGCTTTAAGGTCCCTTCCAACTGTAACAATTCTATGATTATTGTTGATGTACACAAAATGTACTCTTCGTATAAAATACTTCTAAGATTATGTCATGATAATCTATGGTTACATTTTTTTCTAGGACTGAAACATGGTACCGTGTTGAAAAGCTATACGTGGAAAACCATTACAGGAAGAAAGGGTTATTTTATGTTTGAAAACCACTAAAATATTCCAATTTAGGCTAAACTACAAAAGTAAGTTATCCAGCAAAGATAATACATACTGTTGGTGACATCTGACATTTTTTTTTTCTGATAGTCCTGTTGTAAGACAGGAACTTAAAAACACAATTCTGAAACTGTGTCAGGTACTTGGAGGAGTAGGGTTATTTTCAGTTAAAAATTTGATGGTAGAGTTGCACAGCAGCATAAAGGTTTTGAGAGTAGACTAATGAATTGGCTCAAAGAGATGCAGGTGGGTTTCATGGTGCAGTCAGGTAGCTGACAGGGGTTCCAGCTGGACCGGCAGGCGCGTGGGCAGTAGTTCTGCAGGGCTGCGCAGAGGCTGTTCTGAAGATCCCGCAGTCGGGCTGTGGCTACAGCAAGTCCTGGGCGCAGCCGGAGCGAGCTCCTTGAGGCTGTGGGCCTTCACGTGCTTTAAACACCTTTCAGTCAAGTTTGGCTTCAGCACATCCAGGCAGGCTTTCCAAAGCAGCTGTATGAGCGAAACGCAGGCAATTTAGGAATAATGCTGTGCTTCCATGCTCGCTTGCTAGTTGCGGTGTAGACCTAGCTAGTGAGTCTTGCTCGGGAAAACCCAAACAACGCGGCGTCCCTTCTCAATAGTCTAGAAATTATCTCTCTCCATATTAGACAGGCAAAAAACGGGAAAATGTTGAAGCTTTCTGTTGCTTTTTTTGTGTGTGTGTGGTTTTTTTTAAGATTGAAGTTTGTATAGGTGTTTGTAAAATTTATGGGGTTTTTTATTCAAAAATACCACAATGAGAAGAGCCAAAATAGAAGTTCTAGTCTAATATTTGAGCAGTCCAAGCCTATGCTGTTATCCTCTTTGCAAGTAGGTGTTATATTCGTTCATCTTAGGAATATGAAAGCTTAACAAATTGTCTTTAAAGCATTTTAGGCATATGAGTGAAAAATCATGGTTCCATGTAAAAGTGCTGTGCCGTTGTTGAAAGTATTTCTTTCCAGCTTTTTGTACAAGCAAAAGTACAGTTTCCCATTTCTGGAAGTGTTCATCAGGAATAAAAATAAACTGGAAATTTTAATGTTTTATTTAAAAGGTACCGTGTTTTGTTATTTTAAAATCATCAGTTAAGCCCTAAAAATGAACCGAAATACTCGTATTTTTTCTGGGTAGTAAATTCTCATGAACGCATGCTGTGAAATGAGGTAACAGGGGTTCCAGTGTGGTGGGTCATCACAATGTGCCATTGCAGATGTAATGTGTGTGTTAGGTAGTGCTTGCTAGCCAGTATGCGAAAATAAGCATAATCATAGACATTAAAAATTAAGCAAAGTGTTTGCACATATTTAGATCAGGCAAAAACCAGGCAAGATGCCGCTTTTCTAAACTGCTTCTATCCAAACCATTCAGTACAATATCAGAATGAAAAATGACAACACTTTGTCATCTGTTCAAATTGATATTGCACTCTTTGCAGTGACAGCTGAAAAGGCCCACAGGTGCCATATAAAGAGGTGACCATGTTGTCATATTTCATTTAGGCATCCCTCTGCAAAGCCATAATTACCTAATTAGGTTGTTAATTAGGAGATTAGCATTTCACTGTATTGATAGAATGCTCTTTGCAGGCATGAGTCTAGATACAGATTTGTCTGCCCTAATTTATAATCTCTGCATTTTTTTTATACTTATTTATTTGCTTAAAATCTTCATGCGAGATAGCTCAGGTTAGCTGAGAATCAGCTTGTTTACAATTAAATGAAGATTTGACAAGATCTGGAAACAAATCGAGGAGAGTATTCAGTTTCCATACATACTCCAATATTCTCTCCCTCCTTCCCTAAAGCTCAATAATTAAAAGATTGGAGTTGGTATAATTTGCATCGTGATTAGTATGACAACAAAAGTATAGCCAAATTCCATGCAGTTCATAAATATAGAAATACATAGCTGATGCCAGATTGATTTACAGGTCTGAAAATAACAAATAATTTGTTTGGAGTTGTGTGTAATGCAGTATTTTCTCATCATAACTTTCGAATTCCAGTTTCACTTGTGAAAGAGTGGCTCTTTAAATGACTTTAAATGATTATTTCCTTTTTAATGATAGGACCCAAAGCATGAGTGACAGCTTCTCTAGATAAGTATTCATTCTAAAATGCACTTGAGCTTTTGTTGAAACATAAACTTGAATTTTCATATATTGCGGTTCACTTTCCTTTATCCTGCATGCACAGGAGTCTGTCTGGCATTCAAGGGGTTTGATTATTTGTACTGCTGCAAATGTAGATAACCAGAACCATTTATTTCACAATTGCAGACAGAAGTTAACTGTGAAATTATTTCATAGAACCTGAATCATAAATTTTGAAGTATGTTCACACCGTCCTATTCCAGCTTGTATGATGGGGGGGGGGGGGATCAATTTTTTTATTCTAATCTGCCTATTTTCTTCATTAGTTTTTAAGATCGCTTTAAGGAGCTACAGTCAGAGAGGTGTTTAAGTCCAGTGGCTATGGAAGCCCTTGAGTGATAAGGTGACCTGTAATGTTACATATTTCTTCCAGCCTGCTGTATTGGAGATTATTAGTAATTGCTTTAGATCCAGGTTGTACCTTCCAGAAGTTGCATCTTTTCGTCTACCTTGAATAGGGCTTCAATTGTTTATTACTTCCTTAAGGAGGACCGTCAATTTAAACATATTTTCTTCTAAAAATATAAAAAAAAAAAGAAAATAGCTACAGCTTTGCAGAATAAGAGAGGAATTTTTTTCCCCTGGCTTCTCACTTTTTACTTTGATAACTTAGAGAGCAAAATAACCTTGCAGGAATTGGCTCAAGAGTTTTGTGGGGAATTTAGAGCTGCTTTTAGCCGTTTGAACTGAAGTATTCTTAAAATTATCCCATTAAATTTGGTAGAATTTCAAAGTTGTAGCTCTTTCCTGTAGTAGGCATTTGTAGTTGCTTACAGCCTTCTCTGACTTTTATCATTTATTCTAGCTTACTTAGAGGTGTATGAGTGAATTTCCACGTGTGCTATACATTTTGAAGCATGGAAAACATAAATATCAGAATTTTCTGTGAGGAAAATATTTCTTGTGCTTTGACCAGCTGTAGCATGTCATGACAAGCTGTCGCTAGCTTGCAGTTGTAGGAACAATTGTCCTTAAGTGGAAGATGAGCAGTGGTGCAAGAAAACGTGCCTATTGTCATTAGTTTCACTTTGCCAAGCAAAGTCCATAGTTCCGCCAGAAATCGTTGCCGGAGCCTGCGGGTGAGAGCGGGGAGCGGAGCCGAGGGCTGGGTGCCATGAGGGCGCTGCCCCGCTGCCGGCCTCGGCTCCCGCTGCCGGCGCGCGGTGTAGTGACAGGCCACCCTTCACTGGGCACTGACAGGGAGGGGTTTGCTCAAATTCAACCGTGCATATTTAAAACAAATCAGAAACTTCCATCCAAAATACCCATGTTTTCCCAAAAGGCAGGTAACCTGCGCTCAGCGTTTGTTTCCTGCTCAAGGTCGAACACTTTCCTCTGAAAATAGCGGTAAGAACGGGTTGGCACGTGGTTGCAGTCCCGCACGTCCGTGTGGTCCAGCGCTGGAGTGGCAAGCGAGCGCTTCCAGCCGTGCCTGCTGCCGTCTGCGCCGATACGGGTGGGTTATAGGAGGGGTGGAAAGGGTGGCAATCCTAAGAGGTGTGTGTTTACATTGTCCTTTCTGCTTATCACACTTACTTTGATATCTTGTTGACACTTGAGGTAGGATAATGTGTGACTGTAAATCAGACTGAGTTTTGGGATATGTATGGGTTTTCTGGTGGGGAAAGAGGAAAGTGAGAAAATCGTCCTTTTGTTTAAATAAATACAGTATATCAGCCAAGTGGGAGGGTCACAAGAACACTTAATTCGTTTGCGAAGTTGCCTCCCCAAATTCAGCTGTGTTCACCTGTGTGTTTAAGGGATAGCCTGTATAACTACACACCCTCTTTTCGAGACCTTTGTGTCACCTACTGGGAGCTGAATAATTTGTTAGAACGTTCTGCATTACTTATTGTATGCCGTATTATGAATGAGGCTGATCTGCATAGCAGCCTTGCCTCACCTGCTGTGAACGTCTATAGATGCCATAAATATAGCAGTGGGTTACTGGAAGAGGAATACTTCTGATAAAAATAGTAGACTGAGATCCAGCTGTCTGATTTTGCTGCAAAGTTCCTGTGAAACCTGGCAAGGCGTTCAGCCTCTTGATGGTGCAATTTTACATCTTTGAGGGTGTTCCCAGTCTGCAGGAGACTAACCGGGGGGCTGCGCTCCCCGTGGTCTTTGGGGCACTTGAGTGACACAGCGCTGAGACCGAGGAGAGGGCGAGCGAGGGCTCACGTGTCCGGGGTGCTGATTAGATAATACGCACAGAGTACGACAGGTGAATCATAAAGATCAAGACAAAAGCGAAGGGCTGATTTGGCTCTGTCCACCTGTGTGATGAATCACGGAAGGTGTTTGCCGATAAGTAGTACATCATCATAACTCTAACCTGTATATCATGTCACACATAAATACTGTTAAGGTTGCATAGGTTTCACATTTCTCTTTTCATTTTTAGTGTTCACATAGAACATGCTTGACAGCTGTCTGCAAAGTATTTTATTTAATAGTAAAATAATATTTATATAGTGCAAGTATTAAAAGAACATTTTTTTTTTGTTTATGATTGAAGAATGTATAAATTGCTGATGCTGAGAAAGTCCCTGAATTCCGTTAAATCCAGGTACTGCACGTGGAGGTAAGGATTATGTGTGGGTGTAAGGAATGCAGGAGAGGCGATATGCTGGCAAATCGCAGTAGATCTAGAAATTGATCTTGTATCTGTAATTTTCCTGAAACTGATGACATGGAGACTTAAAGTTACTCGTGTAAGGGTTTGCAAAATTGAACTTTACTTTTCTGAATTCTTTTACTTTGTTGGAGGTGATTGTTCCTCAGACCGGGGCTGTGCTGCTTACTGTGTTTCGCCTTTATTGAAAGGAGGAACCAGTTAGAATTGTGTAGATAACGACTGCTAAAATATGTCATAAAAAACTGAACTGAATTTTGGGGTCTGAACTTTTTTCTGATTTTTTTTTTTTTTTTTTGAGGAATGTTAGCTGTTCATAGAATTTCCAGTTGACATTAATTTATTGAGAAATGAGTTTTAATGTATCCTTTGGAAAATTCTGAAGAAGAGGAAGAAAAAAAATGTGTTTGTATTAAAGTTTAGGGTTTGAAATAGAATTTGTGGCTTTAGAACTGTTCATGTTTATGGGCAAAGTGATTGCGTATGTAGACTTGTGAAGAAGCTTGGGTAATTTAGCACACGGACTGTTAATAGCATGAAGTCGGGGTGCAGAGTATAAAGGTAAAATTCTCGCATCTGCTGTTACATGTTGTTAACTCCCTTAGCAGACATTAAATCATTTCAAGTACAATAATAGTGTGGGAGGTAAATTAACTAACCATTAACAATCTTATAAATACACAATTAACATGCCAACATTTATATGACACATTGATGGGGCAGCAGTAATTTTTGATTGGGAGTTTGCAGACCTTTTTTAGCAGCCTAAGGCAGTTGCTTATTTAAACAAGTTCTTGCTGCCCGCAGGTAAGCGTGGCCTTTCCTAATAAGCGATGTGTAAATAGTTAAATTTAAAGGACATCCTCAGTGCACTTTTTAAAATATCCATACATTGCACTTCGTCGTGTCTGTATTCTGGACGTCGCACGCTGCTGGGCACACCGTTAGGGCTGAAGCCCTGTGACACGTACATTACAGCCGGGAGACAGTTGCCTTATGTAGGATCTTTGCCGTATGGCCTCTCACCGTTGAGGACGATGAGAAATCCTTGAGGGAGAGCAGCCCTACTTTCTGTAATGGAAATACTCAGAAAATAAAAAGGAGAGCTTGGAGTGGCAGCGTTGCCCGGGTTGGGAGGGACCTCGGGAGATCTGGTCCAACCTGCTAGCGCCCAGCGGGGCCGGCTAAGGCGGGTTGCTCAGGGCCTCGTCCAGTTGGGTTTTGAGTATCTCCAGGGATACTGATGCAGCGCATTTAGCTAGTAGCATAATTTATTAAAATGTGTGGTAGGAGTAGTGTATTAATAACAAGCAGCATGTCAGTTTTATTTCTCTACCATTCTTTTATTGAATTCCTTCTTGCTGCTGGGTCTGTTGTTCAATGTAATACTTCTGAATTTATCTATATTTTTTTTTTAAAGCAGAAAAGACACAGTCTCTCAGAAAAAAATGGCAATATTTGTGACCAAGGGAGCAAAAAGAGCCTAAAATTATGAAGGATGTAAATATTTATTGAATGTCCTAAGCAGCAGATGCTGATGTTTGGTGGTAGGGAGGATACTGGTAGGGATGGTGTGTTTGCAATTTACAATACACCTTCAAAATTTTGCTTTTGTCATGACGAGATGAATGTCCAAGTAAAGTATTACTTTTGCTTCCAACTATTTAAATGCAGAAGCTGCTTCGTGGCGCTCTATATGTTAATACACCTTTCCCCTTGGAGGCATACGGGGGAACGATGAAATGTGTTTGCTGGTCCTGGAGCAAGCCTGTTTGATGCTTTTGTTAACTTTGTCCTGTTAAAATCTGCCAAAGGCCAGCTGCCTTTACCAGATTTTCATGGAATACCGCTTTGTGTGATTTAAAATCGTTTCTTTTCCTTTGGTATTTTCTTCTTGCTGACAGAAGTTTTGCAAACAGCAATGATGGGGGGGAGTGTTGTCACTTCTATGCTCAAAATACTAAACAAACACATTCAATTCCATAGCTGGTATTAAAACATTGAGGGGTTTTTCTCAGATATGCAAATTTTTAGAAAAGCAGTGGGGATTTTGAACTTCGGAATTTATGCCTAGTTTTGCTCTGTGAGCTTAGACTTAAAACCCCACCAGCCTCCCTCTTCCCCGGGCGGGGGTTTCGCCATCGCTCAGCTGGCCGGGGGCACCGCTGCTGGAAGGGGAGCCCCGGCTGTCTTCCGTCTCCCCATGTTCCTGCTGCCTGTCTCATGTCGGTACCGCTGCTCTTCCAGCTCTTCACGGGCAGACTTATTGGACTGAAAATTAGTAAATTTTTTTTCTTTCCAGGTTATTTTCAGAAGGTGATTTTTATTTATTTTTTTTTGATCCAACTCTCCTCGCAACCACCCAAGTGGTGGTGCCAGCGTTCGGGGGGTGGCGGAATGTCAGACGGAGCCAGGCAGGAGCATGGAGTTGCCCCTTTCAGAGGCAGCCCAGGCTTGAATTAGGTTAATATAACTATATAATCCACAGCTACAGTAAAATAGGATAACAGTTTGAGTGTGGTTTGGGTTTTGTGGTTTGGGGTTTTTTTTTCTTTTATTTTTTCACCCTCTCCTTCGTTTTGTAAGGCTGCTTGAGTACTGTGAATGAAATATTTCAGGTAAGTGGCAATTACTGTTGTTAAAGTGCTTAAGAATTCAGGCGTGTGGTATATGATCGCAGAGCTTTTTCGGTATTACAGCAGTTGCCCTATATGAAGCGCCACACAGCAGCAGATGTTCAGTATTCTGCCCTGAGATACTAATCTCTTCATGTTTAAAGTTTTGTCTGGAAATATAAAACCTGAGGTCTATAATAAAGTAATCAAAGAGTCGGTATGTAGAGGCAGAAGAAAAACAGTAACACACTATTATAATGAATGAAGAGAAGTTCAAAGCCCAATCTGTCTTTGTAAATTTTTTAATTTGAATAAACGGGTTTCTTTTGTGTATTTTCTCTCTGTCCTTCTATGTGTAGTACTTAGAATATTTTGCCTTATAGCAACCATTTGTTGTAGAGTAATGGGACCTGTCTGGAGGTGTCTGTTTTGTTCTGTTGTCTTGGGATTCCTGTTTCAAGCTGTCTTCCAAACCCACTGTTCTTTACATGGATCTCAGGAAGTGGTGTAACTTAAGTAAACTGGAGAAGAATTAAAATAATTCACTGTGCAAAACTGAGTCAGTTAAATTTAACCTTCCTGAATCTGGGGTTTGGTGTTTGGTTGGGGTTTTTTTTGGTTTGGTTTTGTTGTTCTGGGTTTTTTTTTCCTAAAATGCTGTGTACGTTACATTTCTAGGTACATGTGTCCATGGAAGAAGATGGAGAGAAGATAGTATAGTGAAGTGGTGGACTTGGGGACAGAATGGCTTTCCTGGACAACCCAACAATTATACTTGCTCATATTCGGCAGTCACACGTGACCAGTGATGACACAGGGATGTGTGAAATGGTCCTGATAGATCACGATGTCGACCTGGAGAAGTTTAATCCCTCGTCAGCATATGGGGACAGTGGTTCAGAAACACAGGGAAGCAACGGTGAGACTCAGGGCTATGTATATTCCCAATCAGTCGATATTACCTCAAGCTGGGACTTTGGAATCAGAAGACGATCAAACACAGGTAAGTGGTATTTGCGGTGAAGATAACATTAGCCTTTTAAATTCAGTTTCTATTAGTCTGGCTTGCACGGACAAACCAGAGCATGACTAGCTAGGTATCTGTCAAACTTTTCCTTTTCTAATGTCGAGACCCTTTTTATATAAGGACATGTAATGATTCCGTTACGGTAGTGTGCTGTCAACTGAGTTTTAATTGCTGTTTTACTTATTCATGTACAGAGGAACATTGAGGTAGTCAGTTTTATATATAAAAAAAATTTAAATTGTAAAGACATCAAGTCTAAATCCAAAGTACGTGAACAGTCTTTGATATTTCTATTGTTAATGTCTGGAGGGGTGTTAACTTTTGAAGAGGATAGTTATTTTCTGAGAAAAATCTACCTAGTGAGGCATCAAATCTATTTGTTATAAAAGAGAGGAATGGAGTTTGATGTGAGCCAACGAAGTGAATGATTTGGCTGTATTTTGTCTTCTGAAGTTTTATTTCTGAGAAAAACCTTGAGCTAGGATTTAAGTTACCAGATTAGGAAGATTTAAGGGTGTATACCTTTTCAAAATATGCTTTGTCAAGTTTGTCTTGACTGGAAGAAGCTGTCCCATTTGTTGTCTCGTATGAGGGATATTCAGACTTCTGCGTATACCCAAGGAATGCTATGAACAGAAGTTCTGTGATATAAAATATATATGACAATGTTGGTGTGGGATGGTCAGTACCGCTCTTTTTTTTTTTTTTTTTTCCTGTGTTACAATATATATTTTTTTCAAATGATTTCTGAAGGCATTATAACACCACCTAGAGCTCAGAAAAAACATCTGTGCTCTACCTAACAAGTAAAATGTTGTATGGTATTCAATATCTTGAAATACCTTTTATAAATAAGAAGTTGGGCACTGCTGTCTTGTAATGGAGAGTCAGATGTGGAAATCAGCTGAGCATATAGCTGCAACTGACTTTAAGGCGTGGTGAAAAGTCTGGTGTGCCAGACTGCCTAGCGTTGTCCCTGAGGTCTTGCTTCGTTCAGTTGATGGTATAGTTTACGAGGAAGGAGAGGCAAAGCTTAAAGTTTTTTAGAATTGCTCCAAAAAATAATCCTGAAGGATTATTTCACCAAGTGAATAGACTGATAGAATCATCTCCACTTAAATTATGGATTTCAATTTCCAATTGGTGGCATATTCTAAAATAATGGGTAGGACACTCAGTCCATTTGGGAGCCAGTTTTTTGCCTTTCTTCATCTGGTGTGTCTTTTACATTCCATTGTGTGTGCTGGTACCACCAGGAACCTCATGCAGTTATCAAGGCCATCAGGCTATGATTTGAAACAGAGCGGGGTGGAAAAAAACCTACAAAGAATGCAAGTTGACCAATACTGAACCCTTTTCAAAAATACAGGAAGAGGAATAAATTAAATAGATAAATATTTGTGCTATGCAAAAAGCATTTATATTAAAAACTGTTAACTTTCTAAGTTCTTGATGGAAGAAAACGGGTATATACATACATAGAACAAAGTGTTCATGTATCTCTTAAGTACAAAAACTCATTAACTGTGAAATCTGCAATTTTTGCTCCTAAAATGGGCAAATGTAAGGGTTTTTTTTTTTTTTTTATTAGGTAGTCCATAACCACTTGAGTAGATTTAGCAGGAGCAGGAACATTTATTAAAATGGTTTTTAGGTTTGGAAACAGAAGATAATATAATTTTGTATATCAACAGGTCGTAGTGGCAGACTTCTCTAACATGTAAGCTCTTCTCTATTCTCCTTGGTTTTATACCCTGCTAAATAGAAAGTACCTTACCAGGATAGTATCTTTTTCATAAATTGTCGAAATAGTGTGTTGTTGTAGAAGACTCAACACATCTCTGTAGGACTACAGAAGTGTTGGTTATTAGGTAGTTCTCACGTGGGTATGCAAATTTGAAAATTAATTTTATGTGCATTCTAACATCAAAGTTATCCCCTTAGCCCTGGACGGGGTGCGCAGTGGGTGAGACGCGCTAGGGTGCTGCACATCACGGCTGGGGAGAGCACTGGGGCTGTCTGCCGCTGAATCCTTCCTCCCTTTCTGCAGGAGCTACATGGGTCATAGGGGGTCTTTGGCTCTGGGCTCCATCTCCTCACTGCCGCCTTTCTGCCATATCCAGAGGGGTTAAAAAACACTAAAGTGGAGACAGGTCTGTGCAAGGTGCTGGGTCTATGGAAAGCAGCAAATGCTCCCAATCTACATGGCTGGAAACAAAGGCTCATCTCGTTGCTAATGGTTAATGAAACAAGAACTACATTTGGTCAGTGACATTTTTCACATAGAAAGCTTTCAAACTAGCATGCTTCTTGTGAGAATGAACCTTAAATAATTCAGACTTCTAATAGGTACTGATAATTCCGTCTAATTTGGAGTTGCTATAATACAGTCCCACCATAAATGATCATTTGTGATCAACTGTAGGCAGAAGAATAGGATGGAGTGAGTGAAGGTGGTGACTGCGCATTAGTATGTTGGTTTTGAAAAGGGGTGAAAATATCAAATAGGATAAACCCATGCATTATTCTCATTTCTATTCTACATTTTTTCCTTTATCTGTTGTTTACATAGGAATCTAACAGATATTTTATGATGGCCCATTTGGGGAAAAAAGGATTTTGGAAGGTAATTTTGAGCTACGCTCTGGACAGCAATTGGAAAAAAAATTGGTTTTTTCTTTCACAATAAAATGTCTACATTACAATAGCGTTTTACCCAATATTTAAACTTACAAGCTGGCATACTTCTCTTATTTCATTAAGGGTAGGATACATAGAGGTATTTAGGCACCAGCCTCACGTTGTCTTAAATGGGCAATAGGCATCGAAGTCCCTGTTTGTGTTTGTACCTGAAACTGCTTGTTGCAGCTGTTAAACTTCAAAGTATTGTTTTTTCCTCAGTTCCCAGGTTGAGAGTTTTTATGGGGGGAAAAAAAAAATCACTTTTGTGTCCACAATTCAGTTCAGAGACTAAATGTAGAAGAATAATAATAATAGGAGAGAGAGAAAATATTTATTAACATCTTTTAATTGGTGAAATGGCTCAAGGAACTCAAGTTGTGT
This sequence comes from Pluvialis apricaria, assembly GCA_017639485.1. NCBI lineage: Eukaryota > Metazoa > Chordata > Aves > Charadriiformes > Charadriidae > Pluvialis > Pluvialis apricaria. The sequence continues at coordinate 10,535,068 of CM030025.1, forward strand.
CTAAAAATTGTCAGAGTAATTTAGCATTTTAGAATCTCTTCTGCAAACCCATTTTAGTTAATGAATGATCTCAATACATCAAAATTGCTAATATATCCAGCAAATTGTTTCCTTCAGTGATCAACATTATTAGCCCTACTTTCCAGTCTAATCTGCTTTCTTATTTTGAGTGGACGCTTCATAACACCCATTATTTCTTGTGGTCGTTGCCTTGGGTAGCTCCTACCTGGTTCAGCTGACCATTTCCTGGGAGAGATTTGCTGTCAACAAAAAGATAATTTAAGGTATTAGCTGGTGCCCTGGTCTGCAAGTTCTTTGATATTATAACTATTTGAGGCTTTTTTTTAAACCGTATTTTGAAGGTGGAGTCAAAATATACGTAAAGAAATATTATATTCATTTTAAGATTTGACTAATGTTGTGAAGATACAAATCATTTATTTTACTACCTATAAACTGTTTCAGCACACTGAAGAAAAAGCTATGCTAATTTATATAGCTTTGACATTTTATAATTTTCATGATTTTTAGATAAAGGATTTTATATTTAAAACTTTAATAGTCTAGTCTGAGTTCATTTATCTTTAATTTTTGAAACGGGTAGAGTAATTCATAACAGTAATTTTATTCCTGTAATGTAATATTCACTTCAGTTCATTTGTGCATTAAAATTCCTTTAAGACCGTTATTAATGATTTATATAATGAAATGTCATATTAATCACAGAAGTTTTCACATTTTATTATTCTCTTCCATGTTAATACTATCTTTATGATCTCTATTAATGTTTTATATCCTCTAATTTCAATTATAAATCAAGAACATTTTCATGTTTTTGTTGGTATTTGCTTTTCAGGGGTGCCACCTTTAAAATTTTATGACTTTTTCCCCTACATATGCAGTATAAAACATCTTTATTCATATAAAGGTAGTTAATTATGTCTTTGTTTATAGTAAACTTTCATTGACAAACTTATAGTTATAATATTTCTTTTCAAGCTCAGAGACTAGAACGTCTGCGGAAAGAGAGACAAAATCAAATAAAATGCAAAAATGTTCAGTGGAAAGACAGAAATACTTCTTACTCAGGTAAAAATAACAGATCTATTTTCCTACTGTTTTTGTTTCTACTTTCGATGGTTACAACATTTTCAGTTTGTAATTTTCACTTAAGCTTTCAAAGCGTAGAGGAAATTCTGATTATTGTATTTGCCTGCCATTCCCCAGTTACGTGTTTCCCATAGTTTATTGCTTGGGGGGCGGTGTGCCACAGGCATCTCGTTTGTTCTCGGCTCGGGCGTTCCACGGTATTAATAAAGGCCAAGTAAAGAAAAAATGCTTAAAACCTCGTTTATTGGTCTGGACTAATTTGAGTGGCTGCTTTGTTTTTTTGCAGTAGAAGGTGTTACTACAGTGTTTGTGTATTCTGTCATCCTGTACCTTCATTATCTTCTAAGGCTTCTATTGTCTCGGTGAGGAAGGGTAGAGACAGCGGAGCTCTCGGTGTTACCGTGAGGTGCGTGAGGAGCAGGACGGGTCTTTGCTGTGTGGGCAGGCGATGGGCCAGTGTCTGCAGTCAAAACCCAGGATCATTATCGCCGCCTAAGTTAGGGCTGCCTAGCTGGTTCCAGTGTCATTTGGTGTACCGGATGTGATGAATAATTTTGTAGAGATTACTTTTATAGGATATTTTTGTGGTTACTTTTCTCGATAAGGGGAAAAAATTTTTAAGAAATAATGTGTATATGTGATCTACTTAAATGAAAGCATAATAAATGCTGCCTTAGCTTTTCTAGCCTTTCTGTGGAAAAACTAGCATCCGATTTCTCAAGAAATATGCTATTCTTTTTTTTAGTTATTATGTAATTAAATATTTCTGAGCGGATGGTCTACACAGTTTAAATTGTAATGTATTAAATGAAAAATTTGTCTCAATTCGCTTCTTTCATAACTCAAGCTAGTATCCGTTCCTGTTGTGTTTGACAAACATTCAAACCTTTGTACGTCTGTCATGCTTACTTCTTTCAAAATTAGCGTATATCTTAATGAGGTCCCTGTGTAATCTCCTTTTTTTATCCTAAATCCTTGTATCTTCCTGGCTGTCATTTGCAGAACCTTCTCCAGCTCTATCATATCTTTTTTTTTTTTAGAGGAGTGAACAAAGCTGCTCACATGAGCAACACGGTTGCACTAATCCTTAGTACAGTGTTCAGCTATGTTTGATACCTCTGTTAATGCATTCTAAGATGTTTTTGCCTTTCTACTTCTGTAAGCAGAGTTGTAGGTTTTAAAGTTTAATCTACCGTAACCTCCAACCCTCTTTGCTCAATATTTTATAGCATCTGACCAATGATGATGCAATTCTCTTTTTCTTCTTTATCCCTAGCTTTATACTGCCTGGTATTTCTTTACACTGAATTGCACTCGGACTCCTGTTTCCTGCTGTGTCTGTGCTGTTTGTGTCTTCTTATTCATGTGGGCTCCACCATGACATTTAATTCCTTTTACGTGCTGCCCTGAAGAGAGACTGGCAGTAACGGAGGTGTCCCCCTCTGCAAGAATGTGCTGGGGCTGCAGGCAAATAGATTAGTCCCTCTCTGCTACAGAACAAATTTAAATAAAAAAATAAGTTCCATTAAAACTCCAGGCACTCGGTATCTCCCTTTATTGGCAGAGCTGATTTTCCTTCTCTCCTTAGTCCCTGAGATTCTGCAGGTTTCTCACTTACTGACATGAAGAACAACACAGCAGGAAGAGGCCAGGAAAAAGAGGAACCCCAAAGGGTGTCCACTGTATCTTCCTCTTCATCAAGTGTGTGTGTGTGTGACTGTCTTCTATTCCTTGAGTGTAGCATTACTGGAAAATACGTAGGAGAGCGATAACAGCAGCAATAGCTGTTCTCAGATGGGGGGAATTTGGCTGCCCTCTTCTGACTGTTTATCTGAGCTCTAGACAGAGTCGAGCCCCTGGTTGAGACCACGTGCAATGGGAAAGGATGCTGGAAAGCTGCTGGTTTGCCCATGTTAGAGTCTGACACCACCTCCCGAGATCACTCGTTGGAGAGACGCCTTGCTGTAGAGAGAAACTCTTACAAGCATTGCGGCTGTCCTCCAGGTGGATATGTAGTCATAATTTGAAGCAGTTAGCAATTGAGTATTTTTTGTGATTCCCATATTGGTTACTATGTGCAGAAGTAAAAGTACGCTAACCAGGATAAAGGGAAGTGACAGACGAGTAATTTTGTGTAAGGTAATGAGAAAAAAAAAGAAGATTATTTTCTACCAATCATCTGTTTGCCCACTGCCATGAAAGCAAGTAATAAGGCATTGTATTTACATCTTACATTCATTCATTTCACAGCATATAAAATGTAAATTAACAATATATCAAGGGAATCTTTCAAAAGATTCAGCCCATATAGAACAGCTCGTATAGCTAAAAAAACCACAAAAGCTGAAAACTACATTTAATATGGACTAACGGCAAAACTTAGTTTTAATTAAGAATTAAAAAATATGCAATTAAAGCTAGTTTAGTGTAAAAATATGAACTGTTTTTTTTCCTTGAAATAAATTTGAGAATTTAATTTATTTTTTAAAAATATTTTTCCGTGGAACTCTCACAGCCCAAGGAATTATTTGACAAAATGCTCAATGGAAGATGGTCGTTTTTCAGAAATCTCATCTTTCTTCTAGATTTTTGCATAAATCTTTAGAAAGTTTTGGGTTCCTCTTCCTGAACGAGTTGAATTTTTTGAAATTATGAAGTTTTCTGGGAAAGGAAAACTGTATCTCAGCCAGCTGAATTTACAGTCTTTTAGAATGTACTGTTGTTTAAACTCTTCAGTCATGAGAGATTTTTGACTTGAGTAAAAGCTATGCAAAACTCAAAGCAAAACAGATGTCACACTAATGAATGCAGAAGAATTCTTGAGATCCTCTTTTTGCACATCCCAACAAAGGAAACAATAAACAAATCGTCCTAACATTTCCATAGAGACACAACTTGAAGATAAAAGACTTGCTTTTTCACTTGAACCAGTAAAACCATTATATCAGATTCCAGGGTACAGAGGTTTTTTTCCCACATGCCCAGGAAATACCAGTTAAGGGTAATACTCTAGCATAATTGTAATTGAGATTATTTTTTTTTAAAAAACAGAGATAAGCTTGTTACAAAAAACAGAATACATAATGGAGTTTAAGTTCCCACATTTAAAAAGGATTTAATCAAGCTTTTTTGGTTAATCGCAGCCTCTCACAAGACTGTTGGGTATTTCTTAGTGCCAGTATTTAGCACTTTTGCCAACTGTCTGAATTTTCAGGCAATCTGCTGATAAAAATAAACTGAGCTTTTGACTAGTTATAATTTGTCAAGTTTTAATTTCACATTTTAAGAAATTAACCAACTCCCTGCAGATCCAAGTCCCAAGTCATTCTGCCTTAGGAGCGGTTTCACTTCCCTGGAGGAGCAACACATAAATCTTTGAGATGTGAGAGAATCCAAATGTAGGAATGCAGAGCAGAGTCGGTCCAGGAGAGCTGGTGTTGGTTCTCAGGTAGTGATTGATGGAGTTTGGGGGTACTTGGTTCCTAGAGCAGATGTGGAAAAAACTTGTCCAGATTCGGTCACAGTTTCGTGCAGATGAGACCCATTGGTACTAATATGCTAAAACACCCCAGGCTCTGTCCTGATTTTGTCGTGTCCTTATAAGAATCCCCAATTTTTAAGTTTTTTTAAGTATGCCTGTAAATGCTGAGTTAAAACATTGCTGGAAATTCAGCTCTTCGCATAAAAAGAGCTTGCTTGTCTGAGGCTTTTATGAGCCTTCACAGACCACACAAAACTCAAAAACTCTGGTGACCTTTGTTTTTAGAAAGATTTTTTTTTTTTTTTTTATTGTCCAAATTGTTTATCTGGAACGGTGTTTTCAAGTTTACCTTTTTTTTTTTTTTGAGGGCAGACCGTATCCAGTCTACCATGAGAAATAAATTCTGAAGAAATTATTCTTTTGGATCAGATGTAGTCCCAAGCCTACTGCTGGCAGCATAGTGGCATAATAATACCGTAATGGGGTAGTATAATGTTCTGTAATATAGCATAATATCGCATGTTACAAGCTCAGCTTGAAATGCTTTTGCGTGTCGTATTGTAGATGTGTCAACAGTTCTTTTGCATAGGTTCATTTAGAAAAAGGCAGGCAAGCAGAAAGACCAGGAATACGTAATTCTCTCTTTGAATCTTGATTTTTATCTTGATTCAAGTGGATCTTGCACTGATCAGTTCCGTTCTCTGTACGGGAAAAATTCATCTTTACTTCACCCTAAGCAGTAGCATCATTCAAATTCTTATGTCTTCATATCTTTGGGCTATGAAAGAGTGGTGGCATATTCTGCCCTGCTAAAGCATTTGTTGTTCTATATATTTGATTTTGTTCTTCCTCTTACATTGTTATGTTTCTGTGGTAAACAGTAGTCTCTGTACATCTCCTAGTACAACTACTGTACTCTCTTTTCTGATCTGCAGCAGAGGAACTGAGCTCACTATTTGAAAAAAAGAATTTCAGAGTAAAATCTCCGTCTTCTGGGAAGCAGTCAATACTGTCTGTGCGACTTGAACAGTGTCCGCTCCAGCTGAATAACCCTTTCAATGAGTACTCAAAATTTGACGGCAAGGTAAGTGACCAGATGTTTTTCTCTCATATCCATGCGGTCCCTGACCTGAAGATGATAGGCAGTTCTCATGTCCATTTACTTGTTCAGGCTTTAATTAGACTTCATAGTAGGCCATCAGTTACTTTAAAGTGGTTATCTACAAACATGCTGTTCTCAGTCCTAAATATAATGGGTTTGGTAGAACCATTTCTTCTGTTTTCATTACAAAACGCTGCCTTACCATTAGGCTTACCTTACCTTGCTGTTTTCTTCTCCAGCGGGTTAGGTAGGTAAACATTTAGTGTGGCAGAGTCCTAGGACATCTGTCTGCACAGTTGATGGGGAGACCCTTTGTATAAATGATTGCTTATTTGGCATTTAAAAAAAAATAAATCTGTTCTGTGTAGCCACATCACAGCATTTGCTGAATATTACATGATTTATGCTGTCTTTATCCTCAAAATGCTCCCATGAGAGTGGGAAAAGCCACTCTCTGTTTTGAGGGTGGAAAACTGAAGCATCAATAAGTCGATATCTGGGGCAAAAAGAGGACTAAACAAGGTAGTTCTGAGCAGGTACTCATTTATGTAATCCGTGGAGGAGGTTCACTACAAACCTGGTAGGTGAAATTATTCTTGACTACATTAATTTTAAGAGCTTGCATGTGATATTACTCAGAATTGTGGATAACTCTTTCCTTGTGTGTAGTGTAGTTACTCTGTATTGTCAGATATTTTTCTCTGTCATAAACCCTAGAAACTGAAATATAAACGTTGGTGTGATGGATCAGTGTCATATTGTTCCAAAATAATTATAAATACTGCGCAGATCTGTTTTCTGCTGGATTGGTTTGTGGAGTCTCCTGTGGGAGTATGAAGTTTGAGCTTCATTACCGTTGTGATGGAAGAATTTCATATTCTGTTAAGTGTTCTTAAAGTGGAAAGTCAGATATGTAGTTCCACCAGCCTATCTAGAAGTACTTAGAATATTTGTGAAATGGTAACTTTTAAACTATGAAGTCCGTGTAGCAAAAGCTGCCTCTACTGTTATTTTAAACTTACTAGTGTGTAGTAATTAGTGCTAACTCAGTTTTTCAAAATTTCTGGCCTTAGTAATAAACAAAAGCAGTTCTTCGATGCTGACAGCACCAAGATCCCTTTTTCCTAAACTCAAAGCTTGCTGTTCTTATGCTGTGAAATTTCAGTTTGGCAAACATTTAAATGTAGTTCCAACAGTCATGCACAGAGGAGGTAAAAATAAAATAAATACAATAAATTTCTTTTAATAAAGAAGTAATTCAGTGGTGTCCCAGTCTTGCTTTAATGCTTGAGCATGATTTAGGCTACCTGCTAGAATTTTTCTCAGGAACTTGAGGAACTTAATCATGTTCCCTTCCCACTTTGATAATCCAAACTACTTCTTCCTGTGTTAGTAGGAGTTATAGTTGACGGTAATGACCATCTTAATTTTCATATTTAGAACTCTGATATATTTAGCAGGTCTTTGGTCCATTTGAAGGAAATTGTACTATACATAATAGTTTGAGATAATAATGAACTACCTCGATGTTACTCAATTGTGATTTGTAGGGTATGACATGAATCAACTCAATTGTGATCTAGAAATCAAAATACCTTTTTAAGTCCCAAAAATAACTCAATTGGCATTTTGTGGGAGTATAATTTCACTATATTTATTTTAACAGCATTGTTTATATTACTCTGGTAACTTTGTCAATAGTATGCTTATGAAATTTATTTTCTATGCTTCCCTATGTATTGTCTATGTTTTAAATGCCTACTTTGACCATCTGAGGTACAGAAGAAACATTATAGTTCAGGAGTTACTTATTTTACTTACTTCAGTTTTGTTGTATTTTCAGACAGTAATGTAAATCAGAAACCGTCTAGCTTTTTAAAATTCTTTTTAATGAAATATCGTAGGTCTCGTATTTATTGATAATAGATGAGCAGTATTTTTCACATAAATACAATTCTTTCAGGGAATAGTGCATGACTTATTTACATAATTAACAGAGCCGCATATCTCTTGGGGAAATGGTACATAATTGGGGAGAGGAAGGGGGGATGAGGAGGGGCTAGGGGCCTAATTAAACATGTCTTAAAAAAACCCTACTTAATTATGTATTTACTCAAGGGATCGCAGTGGCTCTGAAATCTTTAAGATTATAACTAGGCCTTCGGTTTGTATCTCTATATATTTGAGTTTTGTACCACAGATTTTCAGCTTGTTGAATAATGGGCATTTGGTGGTTCGCTGGCAAAGCGTGAGGCAAGCTTGACTCGCTGCGTGGAAGCTCTTTGTTCGTGAGTGTACTCACCCAAATTGCTTCTGCGATGGTTTCAACTTGCCACTGATTCAGCTCCCTAACTGGCCTGAAATCACATAAACCCATTCTCTTAGGGGTCCTTCCCACCCCCTCCCTCCGTTTGTTCTATTGTTTTAAACTAATCTGTTAAGAATAAGAAAACATTGCGTGCTTACATCTTGCAGGTGTTTTCTGGCAGATTTAGTGTCTTTTTCATAACCACTTCTGCAATTTTATGAAATAATAAAATTTTAAGCACTCTTAATTTCTTCTTGTTCTGATCAGTTCATTAATTATCAAAATAGTAGAGAATATGGCTTGTGAAATGCAACTACAATGGGAGCATTCTAATCAGCTCGAGAATTCAGGTGATTCTTGCCGCACACCTGCACAGGACAGACCTGTGGATTTCATGTACGTTATAAAACTTCAGCTCTTAACAAAGGACACACACAGTAGCTGCTCTTGGCTGTATCTTCAAGTTTTTCCTTAAAATAATTCAAGTAAACCTTACTTCTGCATCTGTCAGCATGGTTTGTAAGTCACAGGGGTAGTACACCTTGGTTAATAAATCTTGAAAATTCCTGCTAAGAGTATTGTATGAAAAGAAGCCTTTAGTTATTTATAATTATGTCAATTGTCATTTGTATAGAAAATTACATGAAGGCCTAAGAAATCAGTGGCCAAACTGATTTCCTTTATCTGCATGTGAATGAAATCGTCATCCATTTCATAGATAAGTTCAGGTATATTTCTGTTTACAGAATTTGGAAAATCGAATTCTGATGGCTTATTGTTCCGATTTGCTGACTGTTGATACGGTTAGGGAAATAAGCCTGACCGTCCGACAGGGGGGACAGCCACGGCCGGGTACCACACGTGAAACACGGGAACGTTGGAGTGGCTGCTTTCAGTGGCGCAGCTGGGAGGTTCACAACATCCAGTTTACCTGCCTGCTTTCATTAATTGTTTCAAAAGCGTGGGTTCTCTTTTCATTCTATAGAAATTCAGAATATTTCTTTTCAAATCACAAGTGTAACTTGCGTGAGTTGCTGGAAAGCATGACAATGAGTTTTCTCTGAGATATTAATCTTAAAGGATACTGATTTAGTACAGTATTAGTGTCAAAGCTATTCAACAGCGTGACCACCCCCACTAGTAAAAAAAAAAAAATGTTACTGAGGTGTATTTAGTTACTGGAATAGAGGAGAATCGTGCCAGAATCAAATGTTCAGCATTGTAGGAACCACGTACCGAACGTGTAACTCCTGAGGCCTCTGTTTACGTTCCCCTTGACATCATCTTTGAGGCCAGTCCACATCCATTTTTCTTCCAAGTCTCTGCTACCTTTAAGAAATGTTAATCACTAAAATGTCTTGTCAGTTCAATTTTTGACATGCCTGCCTCCAAATGGCCACTCCTACATCCCCAGAAGAATGTTCACAAACACAGAAGTGTTACAAGGCGGTCAAACAAGAGATGCTAAAGATACGCAAAATAGTCAAAGAAGAAAGTTGGAAAACCACAGTCGAAGCATAAGGAAGGGATCGTTCGGCTCTAGAGTGTGCTTGAGTTGCAAGGCCAAAAACTGTTCCTGCATGCAGGCTAGAGCTTTCTCAAGATATTTTTATTTCTGTTTTCATGAGTACTAGCTGAAAATGAAGACTTAAGGCAGTCTGGCTTTTCTGACCCTATGGGGGTTTTGTGGGCTTACTTGACTACTTGAGGTGATTTAAATAAAAACAGGTCAATGGGATTTTTAGCTGGACGGATCCTAACGATTCAGTTGCGAGGAATAGTACCTCAGTATACCGTTACAAGGTGTCTTGTGGCTAATTTTGGTAATGGGTTAAAACCCAACAATTTATCTTGTAGCAACTGTTTTTAAAACGATGCTGTAGAAAGCATGGGGGAAGGGATAATTCATGAGTGCTAATTGCTTGGCTGTTAATTTTCATAAGTGTTGATAGAAGCAGTTCCTTAAATTAAACTTTGTTTAAAATGTATCAGGGGAAATATTCCACAATGTCGGGCCTGAAGTGAAAATTAATATGAATGCTGTGGCAATTAACACGTACTGGTTAATAGCTTTTAGCAGCATTTTGGGATGATAGTCCTTAAATACATTTTTGCATGCTGCTCTTGTTTCAGTCTTGTTTGCCTGTGTGTCTGGATAATCATGAACAAATGTTTTCCACAATCTCCAGTATTAAATAGCTTTACTCAAAGAAAGTAGATAAAGAACTTAAGAAAGAAGCAACGCTGCTGTAATTAATATGGAAAATGTCTAAAATAATTAATCCAGGATTAAAATCTCAGTGTGGAAAAAAAACCTGCTTTTTTTTGTTTGAATGTTTTGCCTCTAAGCTGAGTAGAACGATCCTCATCTGAATCCTGAATAAGTTCACATAGTTTTTTGGGGTTTTTTTTAGTTTTTTTTTTTTAAGCATTTGCTTATTCTGCTGGTGTTAGTGGTTTATGTAGTACCTGCACTCTACTGAAAGAGCTGAAATAAAGATTTTCATCGTGGTGTCATTTATATTACACGACACATATGTTAATGTGAAGTTCATGGGGAGGTGGGTCGGTGTTTGTGCGGGGAAGCCTCCTGCTGTCGTTGTACCGGCAGCCACGGCACTGGCCAAGCCACGCTGCGCCGGGGCAGAGCCAGCGGCGCTGAGCCCCTCCTGCGGCCTCGGGCCAGCGGTAGTCCTGTTTCGCTGAAAGGGAAGCGTTCCTTCCCCTCGCCCTTTGTCTGCGGTGCCCTTGGCTGGGGAGCAGCCCTGTTGGGAGACACTGGAGGAGCGGCTCTGCCCGTGCGGCCGGACCGTGGCGCCTTCCCGGCTCTGCGGCTGCTCCTCTTCGGGCCTTTGGCCATCGGAGCTGTGCCTGTCCTGGCCCTGGTGGCCCACCCGGGCCTTTCGGCGTGCCCAGCATGCCTCCTGCTCAGCCGGCGCGCCGTGGAGCGTGATGCACGAAGCCGGGGTGCTGGGGGAGGAGCAGCCTCGGGACGGGTCTTTGCACGCAGCGGGTGCTGTGGCTCGCTCGGCCCCGCTCAGAGCCGCGCTGCAGTTCTGCAGTGCCAGAAACATGCACTGGTACTGCGCTTTCCCTTTGGTGTCCGGCAGCTCCCTGTAAAAGTTCTCACCCAGTCAGGAGAATGTGGGAGAGAAATCTCCCGTAATCCCGAGACTCTCTCAGCGTTCGTCGTGCGCGTTGACGATGACGCAGGGTTTCATGGCTCTTCCTTATGTGGAGCGTCACGTACAGAGGATGAGTCCAGTAGTGCCTTTGTTAGAATGAAGATTCTTAACTGAAAAATTGCCACTTTCTAAAATAAATTTTCTTTCATAATAGGTGATTAACATGAGTCGTGCTAATAGCTGAGTTGTATTTAAATAAAACCCCCCTGTATTACGAATGCCTGGTTTGTTCTTTGCTGTGTCGAAGCTGCAATGATTTTGGTGACTAATCAGCGCATTCAGCTGTGTCTCTGCCCCTGCAGATTCGGTGGGGTTTGCTGGGGAGAGAGCAGCCCCGCACAGAGGGACCCCGTGAACACTGTAATGGAGGTTAGAGCACAACAGTCCTTAGGTTTCCGTACAGTGGGTAAAATATATTAAGCTTGACTGTGGCTTAATTTAAAATACTTCAAAATTTTGTTATTTCATACAGAAAAGCCATTTGCAATGAGATAAGGAAGCACCTCAACAGTGTCTGAATGCTTAAGTAACTGGAAGCACAGACAGAAAACTCCTGTGAATTCGGTGGTGGGAACAGTCATGTGAAGAATCCGCTTCGAGTAGGTCCCGCGGGGACGGCGGTGCGGGGATGGGTGGGTGGGGACGGCTGTGTGGCAGGGACGGCAGTGCGGTGACGGCGCTGGCTGCTGTGGGCTGTTGTCACATGCAGGTGGTGGCTCTGCTCCCATGCCCAAACAATGCAGCGATGCCGTCGGCCCCCGCCTGGCCCAAACTGGAGCCTGGGGTAGCAGATAAGGCGGCTGAATGTCAGTGCTGCGCTGTCATCTCTGTTTGGGGACTTGAATTTTATCTCACAATTCCAGGCATCTCACTTGCATTAAAAAATATTTTTCTGGCCATATGCAGATTGAATTAATGTGGATCTGGTTTGATTAACTTTGGCTTGAGGGCACATTCAATTCACTTCTCCCTTTTCTGTACGCGCTTCTGCGTCCTTTGTGGCTGCTGATTGTAGGTGCCCTCACTGGGCGGCATTCCTGTCCTACGGCGGAGATGCTGCATTGGAACGGGATGCGGGTTTGCTCGTGGGTAGGTGCAGTCGTTAAACTCACTGAGATGAGACAACAGTCCTGTTTGGGTAGTGCTTTCCAAAGGACTTCATCGTTTTGTGAAACCCTCTGCTCTTTGGCATTCCCGTGTCAGGAATGTTTTATCAATATGGCCACGCTCTGTTACACTTAAACTCG